>JAOEJI010271112.1:0-11841 GCA_025448255.1 Umimayanthus chanpuru | reverse complement strand
TTATTCAGATGAAAATAAGTTATTTTTGAAAGTGATATTCACTTGTTGGGTTTATACTAAAAGAATTGCTCCCCTCAGTGTTGGTGCCTAGTGAAAATATCCACCACTTCATGGCTGGGTAGAATATATTCCACTACTGTATTCACCTCACCTCTACTTCAGGGAACTATTGCAGTTAAATATTGTCACCATTCACAAATACAACATGGGCGACTCTTGAAACCAGTGGTACTCTGTGTAAGGATGAATTTAACTTGCACCAAACCAGCAGTACTCCACACAAGGTTCAACTTACATGTAGTGTGCTAATCTTCAATTTTTGCTTTCAATTTACAAGACTGTGTATCCTAAATCATTCTCTAAATTGTCAACATTGGTAACATGTAGGCTAGTACAACTACATAGAATGGTATTTAAGGGATAGGGAAGCCATCCTATTGAAATGCCAATCAGGCAGGACCAGCAACACATGTTGTCAGATATCTGTGCTGTGATTGATTGTTCAGATGTTGGTACTATGGCAACAAAAAATGGGAGACTGCTGGATAAACAGTTTAGCCGATAATTTTATTGTAAATCGAAAACAAATGAAATAATTTCTTGTCTAAAACACTTGGCAAAACTGCTGGAATGCTTGTGAAATTTGGATTGTAAAAGGAATGCTGTTCTTTGTCACTGTAAAATGTGTTTCACAAGTTGATTTTGAATAAATATTATTACACTTACTGCATTTTGTTTTCTCTTTGCAGGCCTACTGTGCAATTCTTTACCTAAAACCTAAAATGCAGATTATTCTACGAGGAAAAAAAGTCAAAACTGTTGCCATTGCCAAGAGTTTGAGTAAAACTGAGATGGATTATTACCGGCCCCAGGTGTTAGCAAATAATTCAACCTCAGCACCCAATAAACCTGCAGTGAAGATTGTTTTTGGGTTCAGCCAGAACAAAAATCATTATGGCATCATGATGTATCATCGTAATAGGTTGATCAAACCCTATGTACGTGTTGGCTACCAGCTCAAGGTAGGAATGATTAATTTTTTATACATGTATAAACATGACTTTTATTTAACTAAAGCACAGATTTTTGCAAATGAGTGTCCAAACTTTTAATTCAACTATGGTTACTGGCAGATTATCTAGCTTTATGTGCAGAAAAAGCGTCTTAGTTTTCATCAATGCTGGTGAGTTTTGAAAACAATTTTTAGTTCAATCCGTCAATGCCCTTGTTGTCCACATACTTCCCCAACGACGCTTTCTTTTGTTGTAAACAAAAAGTTATTAAAGTCGCAAAATCATGTTCTTGTATGTAAAAACATACTCACCCAACATAATAACTTTCAATTCAGCAAAAACTTTACACAATAAGCACTACATTCAAAAGTATTTTAAATAATTGAAACTTGAAGGCAGCCATGTTGCTAATTGGTTGTCACATTCACAGTCGTGTCAGTTCAACTTGATTGATGCCCTGGTGGCAAGGCTATTAAGTTTTTCTTTCATAAACGTTTGATGCCATTTATAACAGTGGATACCATTTGTAGTATATATATAGTAAAGAGAATGTTAACAGCACTAAATCAAGTTGTTGCGCAGTGTCGAGTAGTGGTAGTAATGGTAGTGTGTGGGACTAGGTCACAGACGGGTTCGAAACATGATAACTTTTTTATTAAGCTTTTGTTTTCTTTCCGGCTTGTTGAAGCTCACATTGTAAATTACTTCTCATTGTTTGACTTTCAGAGTTTCTCTTTTGCTCTTTTTTAAAATTTGTGAAGTATAAACAACGAATATTAAAGACTGTCAGCCAGAATGTAAAACGGCTTGTAAATATCAGCTTTTGTTGTTTGGAGCCAGGTTTTGCAGTCGCAAGCTTTACTTGTGATAAACACAGTTAGACAGTTTATTAATATGTTTGTTATACTGTATTTATTTGAGCTACTACTGCAGAAGTAATGTTTGGTGAGTGTTGTTTAAGATTTTAATCAAGATTCAAGTCACGCAGAGAACTTTTTGTCATAGACGTTGTAATGTTCAAGAAAATATTTCCGGATCAATTGCGCTTGTTTAATAACACTTGTCCCTTTATTGGTAAAAGCCAAATGAATGATTAAAACTCCAAATCAGTGATACGAATACCAGTAGAAAAACTTGCGGGACAAAATAAACACAACACTGAGTTCATCCTGAGGGTCAGAACACAGTGTGAATGCGTTCGTCTTTGAGCAATTAAAAACAAAAGAAAAAACACAGGTGTGTTCGAAAAGAACGAACCCTGCGTTTGCCTAAGTTTGTGTTTACACCTTGGTGCGTTTGCCTGCGTTTACTGCCGAACACACTGTTCTTTTCGAACGCAGAAGTATGTTTGAAATGAACACAGTAAATGAGTAATGTGTTTGAAACGAATGCAGCACTGTGTTTGAAACATAGTTGCTCAACTAAGGGGTACACCATCAGATCTCCGGGGAGGGGGTGGGCAGTTTTTTGTGTAGGATGTTTTTTTGGTAGCTTTGGGGCTGCAAGATTTTTTTGGCCAATGCTGGGATTTTTCTTGGTGGTCGCACTTTTGCATGATTTTTTTTCTTACTATTTTGCCTTGCACGATTTTTTTTTTGGTAACGGCCCACCCCCCTCTCGGGAGATCTGATGGTCCACCCCTAACTTTGTTCGAAACAAACGGAAGTATTTGAAACAAACGAAGTGTTTACCTGAAGCAAATGCTGAACTTCGCTCTGATCAAGGACTGTTGGTCACCGAGCGAAATAATATGAAAGTGGCTACATGTACAATATTCATGGCTGTATTGTGTAAATAATCCATCGTAACTTGTTGAACTTTGCATCAGCCCACACTTTGACTCACTTCAAAAATTTCACTTGTTAGTTTCTAAAAAATCTCCCTTTCAGATCTTCTGACTTCATATATGCTATCGAACATATATCATGATGAACATTGCATTGCATTTTACAGTTTGTATTATTGCAATAAACAACCACCGGAAGAAACATCTAGATGATAAACAGCAGAGGAATGCACAAAAATCACCTTGTTTTTCGGAGACATTTAAAATGATGTATTTTCATGCGTGAGAATCAAACATTGTGATTGGACAACAGTGAACATGAGACAGCTTGACCTTTCAGTTTGCGGTTTCAAATTTGTCCGCGCCAAGTGAACTCTTCAAATATGTTGTCAGTCATGTACAGCAACTTGCATTTCAGTTAAAAACTCAAAACTCAAATGGCTACAACCACAAATACCTGAGGTAGTGAATGTACAATCTTAAGAGAGTTCTGTTTTTTTAAAAACGTTTTTCATCCTATTGAATTTATGAAAATTAACAGCAGTCAGCTTTGCAGTTGAGTGTTGTTCACCGTACCAAAGAATATAAACAACCTTTTTCATCAAAATTTAAATTAGCTATCACGGAAGATTTTTTTAAAGCAAAACTGAGCAGACTTGTTGTCTCCTCACAAGTCACGTTGTTCAACACCAAAGCAAATGTTATTCGTGGATTTGTAAACACCGTCGAATTAAAAAATCGAAACTTGGTTTCGGGGCTGGTGGCTGAAAGTTTATTAAGTGATGTCATGAACGTTTGTCACTGGTCTGCAATGAAACTACTAACAGTAATCAGCATTTGAACGACTTCCTGATCCCGTAACAACGATAAGTCACGGGGAACTGTTCTTGTTGAACATTGTGATCATGGCACGTTCGAGCCTGCGTTTGTAACGAATGAACTGCGTTTGAAAAAAACGAAGGTGCATCTGGAAATAACGCAGCTGCGTTCGAGCGTGCGTTTGCCTGTGTTCGTGTTCACACCTTGATGCGTTCGCCTGCATTTCCTGTCGAACGTACTACGTTCGAAACGACCGCATTTGCACTGCGTTTATACAGGTTTTCACATGGACAGTCTCATATACAGATCGTTTTGTTACATTATTTTTGAAAGCAACGATTAACAATCGCCTCGATTGACTCGCGAGGCAATGGGATCGAAATCTTTTTGAGCATCTACAAATATGCTTGACAAACTATAACATACCACAACTCGGCTACATTTAAAACATCAACTGAGTCCAGTCATTAGTTACTCTAGGTCGTAGATCTGTGTGTTTGAAATCACCAAAAATGATCTTTTTGTTGATAGTTCATAGTAGTTTGGACAATGCGAGGCAACAGGATCCGGTTGGTATCTTGAAAATATCCCCAAACATGCCTAACTACTGTGTGTGACATACCTAAATATAGCTATTTTTGGAACAGTTTAATAACAAACTGAGAACACTTGTTTGCTGCTTTACTAAAAGGTTTCAGATCCACGAGTGTTATCGAAATAATCCGCTTCTCAAGAGACGAAGAGCTGACAGGCCTCTGTGGATTAATTGCATGCCAAAGAAGTTGTTTATTCAAGAATAAATTCTTGAAGTTAAAATACAGTTTATACTTCTCGAAAATAAACAACTTACCACTTGGTCAATATTTGTCTTCTCCTGTGTTACTCAGCATTTTTTAATGCTCAATGAGCGGTTCAACAACAAAACTACTGATTCGCTGCAAACTTGCATAATTTTAAAAACTGCAAAACAACCAATTGTCTTTCCCAGAGAACTTGCCAACCATGTATGTCTCTGCAGGCATGCATTCCGTTTGTTGTCTGATTTTCTAAAATCCAAATTAATGTATATGGCGATTGTTTTTGCTGAAATATTAACCTGCGATCAGGTCTTCTTGGATGCGCGAAGAAGAAATAAATAACAGAAAGAGAGAGTACTCAGAAACGTATTTGCAGTCATACTCTTGACCTCACACTGAGTTGTAAATTTCACATCACGTCCAAGCACACATATGCAAGTTCTCAGACAGAAAACCTGTATGTCTCTTTTGTTGTTGTTGTTACTTCAAGAAATCATGCATGATTGTTTTTGTTTCTTAAGAAACGCATTCACTGCCTTTAGAATGGGCTAAACTGGTAATCTTTTTGTGTATGACTATGACTTCCTCATTCGATTCAAAACAGATGGCAGACCCGCAAAGCAAACTCTTTGCATATGTTTGGCTATGTTGCTGAAACTGTTTTTTAAAGCTTCTATTGAGAAGAAGCTTGTGATTCATTTTTGTTTTAGGAGTTTCATGTACAATCAATGAAGAAAGATGTTTCTATGTTTTGGTGACTTCAATACATGTACCAGTTTCATGAGACCAACAACAAGAAGCGAGATCATTTTGACAGTTGTGGTTTCCTGACAGCCAATCACTGATGTCCTCCACGTCAAAAGCAATCAAAAAGTCGTGCGTGAGTTTACATTTTGTGTGGTCAAGCGTCGATTCATGTCAACCATGAGCTCAACTGCATAAACAGCTGGAGACTTTACAGCTAAACATCTAACAAGAAGTCATTTTTAATTCTTTAAAAAAGGCCCTTGCTATTCATATCTTAAGCTTGGTTTACCCTAGCGACAGAGACAGAAGCACGAAATCCCATACAAACCCTGTAAAACAGAGACGGAACAGAAGAAAACAACCCCTCCGTTCTCTGCTGTTCCATCTCTGTTGTATTGAATTTTGTGCTTCCGTCTCCGCTTCCGTGTGAACCAAGCTTTAGTTTTCGAAGTTTGAGTCGGTCGTATACAATTAGTTTGTCCGAAAACTGATATTGACTTGACTTGTCAGGATGTCAAATTGCTTCTGCTGTATCTTTGCTACATGTATATCAAACTATGCACTGTACAACTTTTCATCACCTCGAATGTCCATCAAGTCAATCGAGGGATTTTATGTGGCTACTGTTTTCCTCAACTCATTAAAATTTGCCTCGCGAGAATCCCGTTGCCTCGATTCCTTGAGGCACATTACGTTACATCCAGATGGTACTGTACTTGCTCTTAGTTTGTATACTCACACAATCGTCTTCAATTGGTTTTTGGTCTCACATGTCATCATTTTCCCTGGGGTTTCCAAACAATGCTTGCCAGCTGGTTGTGCTATTTATGAAGTTTCCTCAGTGTGTGGCCAATCCTTCATTATTTTTTTTATGGTTTATTGTCTTTGTATTCCAAATTTTAGACACCTTATTAATATAATATTCCAAAATTTTAGACACTCTTAATCAAATATTCCAAATATCGAATTTATTTGTATTAAATTAACTTAGAACCATACTGTAAAGATAGGATTAAATGTTATACGCATGTGAACAATTTATTATTCACATGGAATGCGTGCAATACAAGTATGAAGTATTATTGCTACAATTATTATTGATTTTATTATTGTTGTTATTCGTCGTCGGCCTCCTTCCGTCTTGGGAAACAATGGCTGCACCAGGTTTAATCAGTTCCTGTCGCTGCACCTCGTGTGGCTGTGTAGGCCGATACGGGATAGGCAGTCTTTGCCGCACGGGCGGCAGATGTGTGCTGTTGCTGTCTGGTCTGTGGAGCTGGACTTGTGGGTGGCTCTCTTCTCCATTAGGCAGTCAGTGCGATCTTGCTCGGCTTGCTTGGTCCCACAGTGTACGGTGGCTCTCCATGAGTCCTGAGACTCAGTGAGGTATTCCCATGACTGGATGTTGATTGATGCATCCTTCAGGTCTCTCTTGCAAGTGTCTTTGAATCGCAGTCTGGGGCAGCCTCTGGATCTGGAACCTCCTGAAAGTTCCCCCTACAGCAAGTCTTTGGGGATGCGACCATCCTCCATTCAGCGAACATGGCCCAGCCAGTGGAGACAGAGCTGACTCAGGAGTGTGAAGATGAAGGGCAGTCTGACATGCTCAAATATGTCCGTGTTAGGGATCTTGTCCTGCCATCGTATGCTGAGTATGTGTCTGAGGCAACGCAGATGGAAACTATTCAGTCTCTTCTCCTGGGCAGCGTGCATTGTCCAAGTTCCACTGGAGTAGAGGAGTGTGCTCCAGATGCAGGCTCTGTACACCTGCATCTTGGTGTTTGCGGTCAGGTTGTTGTTGGACCACACCCTTTTGTGGAGCTTGGACATGACTGCTGAGGCCTTCGCCATTCTGGAGTTGATCTCTGGTTCAAGGGAAAGATTTGAGCTGATGGTGGACCCGAGGTACTGAAACTGGTCGACCGTGTTGATTTTGTGACTCCCTATGTGGATGCTCAGGGGAGTCAGTTCCCTGTCCCATCACCTCAGTCTTTTTGATACTGATAGTGAGGCTGAACTCGTCACAGGCATGTGCAAAGCGGTCGATCAGTCTCTGGAGTGCTTCTTCAGTGTGTGTCACCAGGGCAGCATCGTTGTGTTGTGCCTACGCTGGGACAGCGAAGCTGGAGTGACCTCTCCATGTGCAGGCCTGGACGGTTGATATGGAGATCCTGGAGTGCCCAATCACCAGGATCCCCCTCTTGGCGTTGCGACAGAAAGGCGAGCCGATACAGTCGGCGTCAGCGCAGCTGCAGGAGTTGCTGGAAGGTGTTGCAATGCTCAACCAACCACCTTAGGGGCTCCACTCCAATTTTTTTTTGTCTTGGTTTACTCCCTTAGCCTTTGTTCCATGCTGAGCTAACCACGAGGCAACGGCTCATGAGGCTTTTTGTTCGGAGTTTTCCTTCTCCTAGACTGGTTGCCAACCAAGGCTAAAAGGAGCCCAGTCTACCCATCGCCCAGTTATACCACGAGGTACTCGGTTGCACCTGTAGCAATCTCTGTGAAAACAGGGGACTCCCCGAGAAGGCATTGCTACTTGCTACTGGATAAGACAATACCAACTAAGTTACTTTACTTTTGACTATAATCTCTGCTGTGGGTAAAGAACACTGCCCTCTGTGATTGTGACAGGAGAAAAAAACTAGACTTGCTGCAATAGGCTATCTAGACAGGAAGAGGTGTTCTGCAAGCTTTTGTCACACCAAATGGCAGATTTTGTTTTACAGGTAACTCTCATGTCAGCCACCTTTTCAGACTAACAACCTCCATCTCTCCTGGGCTCCACTTCCTAGTCTGCGACAGCCAAAACCAAGCTGGCAAACAGAAATGCTCAAAAAAGATGTTAATGCAACAACCAAACTAAGCTATAGCTAGTCTATTCTTTCAAAAGAGACCCCGTCCACCTCTTTTCCCCAGTTATTTTCATGGCAAGTCTCCCAACTTATAATTACCAGAAAACCTATCTGCTATGAACGATAAGCCAAGGAGACAATTTTTGAGCTACTCTAATGCAGCTTTTTTGCCAACTTGTTTTAAAATAAATGTTTTTGTTCTCTTCCATTTTTGTGTTCAGGCAAACAACCAGGGTGTTGGTGTGATTGGTGTGATTCAGTGTGATTTTTTACAGCCGACCCACAACAAACAAGATTTTGATTACACCAAGACATTCAGGTAAACCATGAAGTTATAACTAAAGCTTTAAGTTTTAAAGTTTTTAATAATATCTAGATTAGTTGAACTCAGTGCATACTAAGTGTTGGCCAATGTACATATACACTCAGTAGCTAGCTAGGCCAAAATGAGAGGGCACTGCATCCTGTAATTTTCCCAATTGTAAGATAGCAAGAGTACTGGATTTCAATCCAGATGGTCAGTCCTACGCACTAACCATGTTATTTGCATCAACTAATAGAATTTTGACAATCCACATTGCAAATTATAGCGGCGAGGTAAATATCCACCGCTGGTCACCGATACTGAGGGGGATAGTTGTTTTAGTATTTGCCCAATCAGTGAATGGATTTGGAATTTCAGTTTTCAATGAGCACTTTAAAATAGTGAAAATAGCCTCGTGTCTGAAAAAAGTGCGTGCACCATCATGCATGAATGCTAAAAAATAAAAATAGCGGTGGATATTTACTTTTTATTGTCCAATCAGAGCGCACGTAAAGTGCTATTTACTTACAAGTTAGGCAAATACTAACGTAGTATAGTGTAGCATGGTGCAGGATAGTGTAGTATAGTGTATAGTGAGCAATTATTCACCGAAGTGGAGGTGAATAGACCAGGATATTCACCAAGGTGAAAATATTGGGCTTTTAACCGACACTGAGGTGAATAATTACATTAGTGTATACCAAGCAGTGAATCAGTGAAGTAAAAAATTACAATCTTTATATTTTTATGCCTTATTCTGAAATTTGTAAACAAACTCGGAAGTTGACAATTGTTTTGTGTTAGTGTTACAATTTCTGCTTCTCTTGTGAAATTGAGACGTAGAATAATATTTAAAAATAAAACCTTACCTTGGAGAACACCCTAACCAAATTTTGTCGCTTTCTATGTATTGATTGGGATGGCTTTCTCATATTTCTGAAATTTGAGTTTCACTCAAACTTTCCAGAAACTGGGACAACATGTTGTCAATTTTGTGTGCAATCATGCGAGCCAGAAATATTCTTAGTCCAGGATATTCCTAGATAGGGAACCAATCAGAGCACGCGAAAAACACTATTCACTGGTTTAGTATATGCTAATGCAGTATAGTGTATAGTGCAGGATTGTGTAGTGCAAATGTATGCGCCTAATACGGCTGCCATGATTTTCAGCTCGGCTATTTTAACAATATTATTAGCACTAAGTAGTGCCATTTTGCCCTGGAAACACCATGATCTACCTGCTAAATACGAGGATTTTACTGGAAAGCAATCCTGGTTTGGTCTATCTCGAAATCTCATTGTCAACAGATGAAAGCTATATCGCCTGCCGGCTCCGACTCGCTCGATTTGTGTCTGGCAGAAACATGGAGAGATTTGTCTATTCCTGCCGTTCTCCCATCAAGACATCACGATCGCTGTGGAGTTCCCTTCACTAAAAGCCTATTGGTTTCTTGGGGATTCCTCGCCTCCATTAATTCTATGTTGTCTTTCTGTAAAATGTATACAAAAAGGCAAATAAATGATGATGATGATGCAGCCAGGTCCATACAGTCTCATTCCTAACTCTACTGGTTCGAGAAGCCTACAGCAAAGCCAACTGATTCATACAACTTTTGACGGGTCAACAGTGAATTTTTACTTTCCCGCCAGAAACACTGTTTATCATTATTCAAGACAACAGCTATTGAATCTTCACTCACAGGCTCCTGTTTCAACTAATTTGTTTCTGTCATTAAAAGGCCTCAGAATTCCTAAGACTTGCCGGGTGCGTGCTGGCAAAATGGCAAAACAATGAACGAGTGCTATACCAGTAATAATTGGCAGAAGAAACGAGAAGACAACTCAAGTTTCTTTTCCTGATCAGAAATTACCATATTATCATGATGTAAACAAACCCAGCAAACGTGGTTCAATGGCTATTGATCTCAACATCACATCCGCTCATGTTCATGCACAAAGTCATAATAATTTGATTGTTGCTACTTCAAGAGAACAGAACAACAGCAAAGATTTTAATACTCTCCAAAACCGGCAATCTAAATTGCAGTGTCTGTCCGTCAGTGCTGCAACCATAAACTGTGAATCAGCTAATAACAAACTTTAGATCTTACTGACTACATTATTATCTGAACAGGACATTGATGTTTGTTGCCTAACCGAAACATGGATGACTGAGAACAACCCTGTAACTGCTGGTGAAATATGACCCCTTGGATACAAATTACAATCTATCCCACGCAAAGATCATGGTGGTGGCAGAGTGGCAGTTATACTCAAACAGCCATTATCATTTAAGTCCAGCCAGTATTGCCCACCAAATTCTTTTCAATCATTTGAGCACCTCAACACAGTTATTCTACATCCTCACTACTCGAAGTCAATCAATTTAACCATTGTCTACCGACCTCCTAGATCTGACAAGAATAACGTCCCAACCTCTGTTTTCCTTGACGAAATATCCGAATTTTCTGCTCTCAGTATGACGCCAGGTTGCTTGTTGATAACGGGGGACTTCAATGTTCATGTGGACACGCCCAACGATCCTACTGCAGCTAAGTTCTTGTCCATCTTAGAATCGTTTGGATTTGTACAGCAGGTCGCTGTACCCACTCATGTTGCTGGTCATACTCTCGATCTAGTGATCACTCGCAAGGACTGCAACTTGCTGACCTGCTCTCCCGTGGCGAACTACATGATTTCCAGCCACTCCAGCATGGCTAAACCAAATCGCCCTACTATTGTCCATACCTGCCGGAAAATCAAATCAATCAACATGGACCAACTTCGATCAGACATCGAGTCTAGTCTACTCCTGTCGTCTCCTGCAGAAAACATGGACAACCTCGCTGAGCAGTATCAAGGAACCCTATCGTTTATACTTGAGAACCATGCACCTAAGGTCTCAATACGAGTCCAGCAGAGAGCCTTAAACCCCTGGTACTCCAGTGATATTCCTGAAGCCAAGCTTGATCGCCGTCGACTAGAACACTGTTGGCGACATTCTAAACAAGAAGTTGACTGTCAGTTATTCGTTGAAGCTTGGAACTGTGTCTCCTGTCTGCTAATGGATGCCAAGACATCTTTTTACTCTGCTCGTATTCATGAACATAGTGGAAATCAGAAGGCCTTGTTCAGTGAAATGAACCACCTCCTACACAAACCAACAGAAACCCCACTACTGCCACATGACTCGCCCGAAGTACTCGCGAATCAATTTGCCGAGTATTTTTCGGAGAAGATTGAGAAAATTAGACGTGAGCTGCAGAGTTGTATCGGACAGCCCTCTCCAACATCTTCAACACAATCGTGCTCTGTCCGAAGTATACGTGAACTCTCGTCGTTCGACAATGTTTCAATTGAAACTGTTTCTGAGCTGATTGCGTTAGCACCATCTAAAACATGTGCATTGGACCCCATTCCTACTCGCCTACTCAAACAGTGTACTGACCTACTGGTTCCTACTGTAACTAACATGATTAATTTCTCATTATCTACTGGAACTGTACCGAATGAATGGA
>JAOEJI010270001.1:0-11843 GCA_025448255.1 Umimayanthus chanpuru | reverse complement strand
ATGATTGTTATTATGCAAATTAATTAGTAGGTCATGCTCTAATTACACGTCAAAGGGCATGTGCTAATTATTAGCCGTTTCATAATTCTTGGGGGGTCCAACGAAACACCCCCCCCCTTGTCTGTATATGTGTGGAAAATAGCCTGCCAGTTTAAGGGTTAAAATCATGCTATAGTGTGGTATTTTAACTTCATTTTTCGAGCAAACTAAAATCGCTTAAAGAGTTTACATTAAAAGAAAGATCTTGGAATTTTCTGTCTTTGAAAAGGAGACGCATCAATTTTGGAGCAGGTAAACGAAAGTTACGACGTTTTTTTACAAAAAGACCATTTTAGAGTTCAAAATTGCAGTCGATAAGTAAAACTAATGGCTCTCGGTGAGGGAAATAAAAAAAGTTCTAACTTGCACTTGAAGCATCTTTTAAACCGTTATTTCGATAATTGGAAATAAACAACTATTTTGTCTTTCACGGATCTTAGTCTGAGCGTTTGGAACGATGAAGACCCGCCGACGTACAGCCATCTTAAAAATGCCCAATAAAGTATAATTGCGTCTCTATTGGAAAGTTCGAGTCCGTCCGCCGTTGTTTGTCGGGATAGGCTCACAACAGCATTCTATTTCAGCTAGCAACCAGCCAGCAAATTATTTAACGGCCTAATCTCAGCGAATAATTATATATTTATAATTTTCAAGAAGTATAAGTAAATCTGCATTTTACGAGGTTAACTGTGCCTACCAAAATATTGTTGTTCCAGGTGAGTTGGTGCTTTACAAAACGGATTTGGAGATTAAAACTACAGATAGCTTCACAGGAAATATTAATCGTTGTTCAGATTGTTGCACATATGTTTAAATGGATAGAAGCCATGTGCCTTGTGTGCTGCTCTTCGATATGTAATAATAATAATAATAAGTTGGTTTATTGACTAAAATACATGGCAGCCAAAGGGCTGAATTGCGTATTTGACAATGCCGAGAAAACCTCATGATATACGGTCGTAATGATATATTTACAATAAAATCAAAATGATGTATTTACAATAAATTTACAAAAAATATGCTAAAACTATAAAAGAGTCAAAAGTTTTTACTGCAGCATAATAAAACTGATGAATTTCCTGAGCTTTGTGTTTCAATTTCATTTAATTTGAGATTAGCTGCCATTGTGAGTCAAATTTTTCATATATGAAACAGTAGTACATACATCAAATCAAATTAATAAACCTACAGTAAGTTGTCCATTAGAATGACTGCAACACACAAGTGTAGCTCTGCCATAAGGAGGTAAAGTTTTGGCAGCACTTCAGCTACCAGTGCTAACTTCTAGTTTAATGCTTTGTCTATTTTAATCTAATTTACAGCATTTCGATGCGCATTTGCAAAGCCTGAATGCGCTTGCAATCGAAATTAAAGTCTACTTTTGGCCGTGATCTTGAAGCTTTGCTTAAAACTTTATCACAATCGTGAGAACTATAACAAACTCTTGTGAGTACAACCCTCTGGCGGGTCACTTTCGTTAACTGTAAACTTTAGACAAACTGACGGTCACTTAACAAGCCTTTGATTATAGTTTTGTTGTTTCCTGTGTCTTCATTCTGACAGTAAACATTGAAGCAGTGCATATCCAACACACTCTTCTTTCATGTCTTAGAAGAACGTTTAGTTTGGGGCTGAGGCTGGATATTCTTAATTATTTTTAGGGTTACAGCCTCAAATTAATCTTCTCTAAAAATGTTGTTGTTTATAAAGGATAGTCTACATGTTAAATTCCTATTTCCATTCATACAGGCCAACCCAAAGTGGAAGATGTACAAATGTCACTAGTTGTCTTTGTATTTCCACATCTCGTAGTAGCAATCAGTCGATACTCCACGGCACGAGCATTAGCTATTATTACAGCTTAATAACAAGTTATCCCAGTGAATACAGTATGTAAATGTCCAGCCTCGGCATGTTCTTAGCAAGTTCTTAAATTTTGGGATATTTTCAGCCTCACTTTCTTATGAAAAGTTTCCAACAAATAAAAGAGAATATACTTGGAATTAACTGGAGTGTAATCGGACATACGATCGCCAGGTCAAACCTGCATCTTTCAGTAACAACAAATGGATTGGCATTCGTAGTTATAAGACATTGAAGATTTAATGGATTGATATGTGGCCTGTAGATAACAAACAAATAGTTAAACAAGCAAACAAACAAACAACTAAACTCGCTAGCCCTCTTACCACATGTATGTGATTCACTTGAGTTTCCATGGCAAGTCCACCCTCCATTTTGTGGAGTAGGGTCATTGCAAGTTCTGTGTCTGGTCCTGACTCCTTGTTGATTGAGGCAAGTCGCATTGCACATGGACCACTGTCCCCACTGACCCCATTCTTGGATCCCTGAAAAAATCGTCAAAAGTTTACCAAGTTTATCAGCCTGATCTGCACCTGCAGCGACGATATTGGGTACCAATGGCGATTCCTGCAAGAGGTTAAAATTGTCCGTGAGAATTGAAAAAAAATCTTTAATTTCATTGATATTAATACAATCTAATACAACACTGAAATTTTCAAAACATTATTTGCACTCATTCTACAGCTGCTCAAGTTTCGCGGCCTCCTAATAGGGACCTTGCTCAACTAGGACGGGAACCGCACTGACTCGTCTGTTTCTATTCTGTGTGAATAAGAATGTAAGGCTAGCTCGAAAATCGGATTGAAATTAAGATATAAGGTCATTTATTAAACACTGATAGAGAAACTATGTAGTTGATCATACAATGTCCTTTCGAAAAGTTTTGCTATAAACATATACGATTGAATGATTCCAAAATGCTCATTTCACTGCAATACATGATTCATCTTAGCAGCAACAGATAAAAATAAAAATATCAGATTAGGACTTTGAACACATGCATTTGAAATTTGCTGCTGTTGAAAAAGAAACGTTTTCGATCATTAGATCGTCTGGTCAAATAATCGAAAATGTTTGTTTTACAAATACCTGGTATTTACCATATATTTTACCTTATATCTATATATATGACATAATCCCGCACCTTTCACTGCATAATTGCGACAGTATTTGTGTCTGCCTCCTGTTCTAATGAGCTGTTACATAGAATATAACTTTTCCTATTAAATCTGGAGAGCATCTGACCATTTTGTAACCTATATATAATTTAAAACAAAAACTACACCATCAATGTTACAACTAAAATATTTCAAAAAGAGTATACACACCGTTTTCTCTTTCAAAACAGTTATTCTTACTTTAGGTAACAGTAAAAGTGATGTTTTATAAATGTAGACCTATTTTTACAATTTTAAGTTTTATCAAAATCCACTCGAAGGGAGCTTTTCATGGAGATGAATCCTCATCAAAAGTATGTGAAACCACTTTAGTCTCAGCGATTTAATCAAGGTCTCATTATGAGTTACAGTTTTAATTCGCCGTGTTCGATACTATTTACTGCAGCAAATGTAACTATTTTGTTCTGAGCCATTCCAGAAAAAGGCATTAATTAGAATATTTAGTTGTTTTGTAAAAGATTCAACTGGAGTTCAAAGGCAGAAGCCATATGTGCACCAGCATTCGATGAAGTATTTTAAATTAAGCTTTCAATTGTTGCAAGAAAACTTTTCAATTTCCAAAGATAAATTTAGTTTTGAGAATTTTCCAACTTGTCGATGAAATTGTTTGATTTGAGCTTACAATATTTATTGTATAATGTAAAGTTCCTTGTTGGTGTTACGTAACAATTTTGTGTTGTATTCTATTTTTTGTGCATGTGTGATTAATTAATATGTATTGTACGTTTTCTTTTAATGTAGAGCTGCGCCTCGCATGGGTTTTCGTATCGCGTTCGCGTTTTCTCTCTTTTTGGCATTTGAATGTTCTTGTAAATTCCTTGTCTTAGTTGTATTGGATTATTTATTGCCCAAATAAAGTTGTTTAAAATGATGAAAACCTGGAACTCTTTCGAACAAGTAATTAACCTTCAAGTTTTGGGCCTTTCTACGATAAAGGATTTGCACCTACAGTATGTTATAAGTTATATTGATACGTTTCAAAACTATAGCGCAAAATCTTATTTTATCATAATTTACGAAAAACGTACCGTTTCTGGAGATATAAAGACAAACTCGCCATCATGAATCAAAGCTGGATCATGTATTTGAGATATCAGGCCCCGAGAGTTCAACTCGCAGGTTCCCCGGTTTTCCTGTCCGACCCCAAAGTTACACGACTGACACCCATCATGTCCCAAACACTTGTGTGCACACGACAGTTCAGAGGCGGCGGTGGTACTGCTAATCAAGTAACCATCTAGACGGTGACTTTGTATAAGGCTGTAAAGACTCGATCGAAAATCTATCGGTTGAACAGCTCTGATACAATTGCTGATAAGCTGTATGTTGATCAGGACAACTAGTTTGAAAACAAGTTTCATCTTCATAGAACTCCGTGGCACGTCAATGGGAGCAATCAGTTTGTGGCGCTGTAAACTTGGTCACTGTGGATAAGGTAGCACTGGACGCTTCCATCAAAAGCAACCAAGTATTAGTTAGTCAGATTCATGTGTTACTTTATAGCCTGAGTTTTGCTTGTTGCTGAAGTACTCCGTATAACTTGGCATTTCACATCAAGTAATGGGCCGAGAAGAAAAAGTCAGGCTAATAGCAAGAAATGCAGAAAGGTGCTAATTGTGATATTGTACAAATCATTCACCTGATTGGCCAAAACATGAAAGTGCCACATCAGTTAGCAATTTATTCTCTGTTGTCACTTTTTCATTCCCTTTCAATAAAACTCTTCCTAGATTTAATGCAACAAAAATTCCATGTAAGAAAACTCGGAGCTTTTCTTAGTCGGCCGGAGTCTTAGCTGGATTGGACAAAATTCTTGTAGCACAAAAGAAATGTTGCTTTAAAATAAAGCTAAGTTGTGCCATCATGATATCGAAAAAACATATTGCGCAAAGGTTACCATATTTACCGGTGTATAATGCGCACTTTTTTGCACAAGTTTTTCCCTCTAAAATCCAGATGCGCGTTATACTCGGAACCTTTGGTTTTTATATCAGATAATTGGCATAAGAACACAAGAAATACAAAATCGAACAACTGTTTTATGAAGCAAGGAGAAACAAATCAAGACAAAATGTTTTCCTAGCTTTATACATCATTTCAGTCCACGTCCATCAATGATATCAGTTATTCAATTCGAGTCTAACATGTTTGAAAATCTGTTGCGTTTTCTCGAGTAACTCGATGACGAGATAATTTCCACGAATAGTTCACCTTTCGGCTTTGTAAAAGTTTGATCCACACATTTATCTTTTGGTTTTTACACAAATGCGGAAAGATTGGAAGAGAAAAGATGTGCAAATATTCTCCGCCATCTTGAATCTTATCACTTAGCCAGCAAGTCTAGTTCGTTCCAGGTTTCCTCTTTCATATTGTGCAAATGGATCGCTTTCCATCGCGCAGCAGTAAAACAGCAGAAGAAAACGAAGAAAACATCATAAAACTTAATGTATCACCGAACAAATAGAACATTAAATAGTTTTTATCAAATCTTGTAATTGAATTTCATGCTGGTGGAGCTAGATTTGAGATTGCTGCTGTATTTTTCCAGAAAATGATTTTCAGTCAAGAAGGACGTTGAAACGGTCTTTTTTTTCTGGAAAGAGGCTTCAAAATCAGTGTGCCCATTATACACGGGTAAAAAAGAAAAGTTGCATTATCTTTATTTTCAAAGCCATCTTGTGCACAGGCTAGTGGTCATGTAAGTATGGAAATACAATATTTTAAAGTGGGAAAAATAAAATACCACAAAACAATATAAGGTTCCCTACTTTCTACGCAAAGTTACTTGGTAGCTTGGTGTTATGGTACTTAGTCATCATATTTCGGAAGCCATGATCAGTCGGTTTTCATAATTCGAATAATTGTCGAGTGTATTGAATTATTTAGTAGTTTATCCTTGTATAGTTTAATTACTCTTCCATAGCAAACAATAACAGGTAACAGATTTTTGAAAGGTAGCAACCACGGAATTCCTGACAGTTGACAATTTTCTTTAGCAACTCCAACTCTTAATAGTATTTTACTATTCATATTGAAAACCAAAAACATATTCTTATTTTGACTTTGACGATTATGAGAATTAAACTGATACTCTTTGAGAATTAATTATTTGTACAAAGGAACATGTACCTGTATAGCCTTTGTTGATTTCACTAAGGCTTTCGACACAGTAAATGGGGACCTGCAATACAGTCTCTCAACGTTCTATCGGGGGACTTAAATAAATCCACGCAACTGTTGAGTGAAGTAGGCTAATACCGGTGTTGTGGTGATGAGTGCCACATGGGAGAGTACATCCTATGGATGTAAATGTATTACCCTCAATAAATAAAGTGTCTTTACTTTACTTTTTCTTTATAAAATCTTGGGTAGACTTGGTTGTCCGCCAAAGTTCATCCAGATAATCAAGAAGCTGTATTCAAGTGCTCATGCAAGACTTATCGCTGACGTTAGACTGCGAGTAATCCCCTCTTTTCCTCCGGGAAATCCAAGATGACGCATCATAGAGCGCGCGATGGAAAGAGGGGACTACTCGTAGGAGGAAAAAGAGGGACTACTCGCAGTTTAGTTGACGCAGAGCTGACAGAGCTTTTTGAATAAAAAATTGTGAGATTGCAAACTAGCACCTATCCTTTACGTCACATATGCTGCAGTTCCACTATGTCTTGCCTGCACAAACATGAAGAGGCCACCAATACGGGCCAAAAAGATGGGCCTGTCAATTATTATCACAAAAACTGCAACCATGTACATATGACTAGAAGCTGAATTTTTCATTGATGGTGAGAAACTGAAGAATGTAAAGCGTTTCAAGTATCTAGGCAGTTATGTAACTGAAGACTGCTCGATGAAAGAAAAACGAACTGCACACATTAAAGCAGTTTCCTGTGCATATGGAAGATTACAAAGTCAAGTTTTTTGACTCGCATGAACTCACCTCATCCACCAAAATCAAAGTTTACAATCAGTGTCTTTTGCCTTAATTGTTAAATGCTATACGGCTGTGAAAACTGAGCTCTGTACCATCATCAAGCTAGACAGCTCCGGACT
Source organism: Umimayanthus chanpuru (assembly GCA_025448255.1). Classification (NCBI taxonomy): domain Eukaryota; kingdom Metazoa; phylum Cnidaria; class Anthozoa; order Zoantharia; family Parazoanthidae; genus Umimayanthus; species Umimayanthus chanpuru. The sequence continues at coordinate 4,713 of JAOEJI010270001.1, read as the reverse complement.
AATCAACAGCGCCATTTAAGAAGAATTTTGAAACTAAAATGGGATGATTAGATATTAAGTAACCAAGAGGTTCTCTCTCGTGCAGGTGTACACGCAGAAGATATTGATATAAAGTTAGTTAGAAGTCGTTTGCGATGGCATGGACACACATCCAGAATGGATAATGACACATCCAGAATGGATAATGAGAGGCCAGTGAAAGCCTTACTTTTATTGTGAACTCTCGGAAGGAACACTTCCCTTGGACACCCTGTAAAGCTAAGATACAAAGCTACTTGCAAAAGTACTTTGAAGTGTGGGGAAGTGCTCGACCAATGAAAATCAAATGTAGAAAATCGACCAAATTTGAGACAACTCATTCGCCAAACCTGCGATAAAATAAACGAGAAAAGAGTCCCTGGATACGAAAAAAGGGAAGAGAAATGGACTGCATCACCAGAGTCAAGTTCACAAATACTTTCATTATTAGTTCTTGCTTTTTGTATATATAGTGTAACCTATCGTTACGTTACACGTGTTCAACCCGCTTCAGATCCGGGCGTAGTCTAATGAAAACTATTCTACTATTTTTTCTTATCAGTTTTGTACCAGCCGTCTGTGACGTTTGTTTTGCGGCTTAAACAAATGTTGGAAATAGTCATCACAGGAAGCAACTCAATAACGTCGACTAACCAAAATCACAGAAATAACTGCTTAGAAAATATTGATCGAAATATCTTTGTAAACCTTTCTGCTTATGCACCGTTCACACATACACGAATTTTAATACGATTGATTACGATTTTGTAGATTTAGAAAATCTCCATAACATCTTTATTAATTTCGTGGTGAATCGTACTTAGTCAAACATGTCAAACTAAGTACGCATCCACTCTCAAGGCCCACGCATTCAATCATATAGGAGTACGAAGGTTTCCAAAAATTCAAAATCTTGGCGGTGATTCGTGTCGCACACTTGAGTGCTTTTTCATCTCATTGCATACTCAATGCATTCGTATTAGCTTCGAGCTAACGTCGTTTGTATTTGTAATGCATTCTTAAATTTTCAAATCGTACTATAATTGTTCTATTCATTGCGACTGTAGTACGATTTATTACGATTATAGCACGATGACAGTACGATTATAGTACAATGTAAACATTTGGTCACGTGGTCGGGGTCAAGGGCGTTTTTCCCACGTGAAGGGGGCAGCCACGTCCGGTCTTCGACGTACAACAAACTCTTCGAACTGATCTGGTTGAATCCTAATCAAAGGTTTGTAATCTTCTCTATTTCCCCTATACAGTTCGACCATCAGATTTTCATATTGTCCAAAGAGTGGCCTTCTCTGGAGATAGGGTTTAATCCACCATCTTCTTCTACAACGCTGTCTGCGTCTTCTAGGGACTCCTTGTTGAGCTTGTGCCGCAAATGTCAAGCCAGCTAGAAGAAGAAGTTCTTCTTCCTCCATATGTAACTGAGCTAGCATCAAGTCGATGTTGTTCTCCATGATTCTAAATCCGAAATCAAAATGGCGTCCTAGCGCAGTTTATGGATCATGTGGCCACAATTTTTATATGAATCGCGTTAAAACAAGTTAACTTCTAGCTACATACTTACTAATTCGTACTGATCTATTGCTATAGTCTAATTAAATCTTCCTTTAGACTTGCAAATCGTATTCATTCTAGTTGTACACTTACTGTAGTTCTTTTAATTCGGATTACACTCTTATGAAAGTCGTGCTAACATCTTTCTAAGATCGTGATAACATCTGTTTAACATCTTGATGCAGTCTAGCTGAGTACCATTGTCGTACTCATGATACTGACTTCGAGCTAAGTTCGTTATCATAATAAGACTCAATATGACTTTTTTTTATCGTACTAAGTCTCAACGCAATCTTCTAGAAAATCGCGTATGTGTGAACTAAGCATTAGTTTTCTTTCCTCAAATCAAGTGATTGTGATAAGTTGATTACACTTTTTTTATTATAAGAATATTGTTTTCCGATCCAGGCTGAATATTTTTATATTTCTGCCGATTTTTGGCTGAGTAATATTTTTTGTAATATTCTTAATTATAGCTTATGCATTTGGGTATAAATTGCATGTGATCTGTATAACTATTTGTGACCCATAATTCCATTACATTATACCTTTACATGTACCGCTCATCATTAAATCGTTTATTGTTAACAATACAATACAATACTTGAATAGCAATTCTCCCCAAGGGCCTTTTCAGAATTAATTTACAATCATAAAGAGAGGATATTTCGCGGTTTCCAAGAGATATGGATTTTATCTTCGAGTGGCAAAAATTTCACGAGTTGATCGTAGCGAAACGAGTGAGATGTTTTGGTCACGAGAAGATAAAATCCATATCTTTTGGAGACCGTGTAATGTTCTTTTTATTATATGGGCGCTAAACAAGCTTCTACATTTTTTTAAATTTTCGGAAAATCTTCGGAAATCTTTGGAAGTGTTCGGAAATATTCTGAAATTTTCGGAAAACTTCGGAAACGGTTCAAAAGTAATTTTCAGATGTTTTCATGATTTTTAAAATTTTCCGAAAAACTTCGGAAATCTTCGGAAGTGTTCGAAAGTATTTCAAGATATTTGTAAATTTTCGGAAAACTTCGGAAACGATTCAAAAGTAATTTTCAGATGTTTTTATGATTTTTTAAATTTTTGGAAAATCTTCATAAATCTTCGGAAATTTTTGGAAAACCTAGGAAACGGTTCAAAGTAATCTTCAGATGTTTTTATGATTTTTTAGAATTTTCGGAAATCTTCGGAAGTGTTCGGAAATCTTCGGCAATATTTTCACTAGTGAAGATATGGAAAATATCCTACGCGGGACCCGAATGTACTGTCATATGGATTCTATGAGTGGTTTATTTTCCAGTAAAACACTGTTGCCCATATAATAATATATAATATTTAAAGCCTTGCAGCTTAGTGAATAATAATAATAATAATAATAATAATAACAATAATAATAACAACAACCAAAATTTACTAATCTACACTAATAAAAAGAGTACTACTTGACTTTTTGAGTGAGCTTTAGTTCGGCCTTCTACAACGTCCTGTATCCAAAACATTCTTAACAATCTGTTGTATGAAATATTAATAAAAACTTCAAATGGTTCATCATCGGCTCCACAAACTATACCTGCCAAAGGTTTTAGTGTCCGTATAAGTGAGCCGAGTCAGTTAAATTAAAACATTTTTGCTCTTTGTCCACCAAGAAGACTAAATGAAGTTCGTAGAAAAGGTACTGTTTAAAGTGCAAATATTCACATTGGATACATGTGCATGCAATCGCCATAAGCAGTTAGATTACATCTATGTGTGAAGACCCAAACTCTTGCGGTTCCTTTTCTCTGCAGTTGCTGATACAATACAAACTTGTTGGTGAGCCTTCAGTCCGCGGAGAATGTTTCTAAGCCGTTTCGGGAGGGTTTCAACCTTTTTACTATATTTTTTCCCTTCTGTCCCCTTTAATAATGTCAGATAGGCTTTTACTGAACTGTCCGGTCTAAAACGTGTGCCAGTAGACGAGAGGGAATCATTAATTAACAACTGTTTGCTTTATATCCATCCTGAGATCATTCCCACATGTAGAAGGAGCTCTTTACTGAAGGGTAGTCTGCCATCCTGTGCCATCACCATAAACAGCTGTTCTCCGCGTGTGAAGGTACAAATCCCTACAATTACTGTTGTTTGTAGTTGCTGGTACAAAACGAACTGGTTATTGGTGATTTTGTAAACCGCAGAGAGTGCTTTACCATTTGCTTCTGTTCCTATGTCTGCTACTACCAGGAATGTGTTGCCTTCAGGAGAAAGAAATGTTGTCCAGGAGCGCGCAGATACTGCCGGGATTGTCTGGTGAAGGGCAAAAGCTGTGTCTTGCCAACGAAACAACAGCGAGTCACCTGCTCCCACGAAATCAGAAGTGGCAATATACGCACTGCCGTTTGCCTTGAAGCAGTACAAGTTTCCGTTATAACTTGATGGAAGATACTGGAAGTGCTTGAATCGATTCCCGTTCCACATCATAATTCTTGTTGCATTGATGCTTTCGGAGGTCCAAAAAGCGAGGTACGTTTTGTTAACAACTTCAATCGTGCAACATTTGTACACATTCAACATCGGAATTGTCTGTACCTTGACACTAAAGCTACCTTTTGACCATTGATACACCGATACTTTGACCACTTAGGATTGGTGATCGCTAGAAACGTTTTCGCACCAATAGTGAAGTAATGGACATCACTAGCGAAGTTGGTTTGGATGCGTTGAATCTTGTTGAACCGGCCGGCTACCCATTTGTACACCACTGACTTAACCCTATTCAGACTGGGCTTTTTTGGCCGTCCCTGGACTGGGGGGAGGGGGGCGTCAAACACCCCCCACCCCTCCGTTTCTTAAAAACTATAGAAGATATAGTCATGAAAGTTACACCACTAATTAAGCGTCGTGAGATAAATCTATTCCTACTATCATACTTCAGCTGTGACGTCACAAGACGTCACTAAGGCGCCATCTGGGATTTTCATGGCGGCCATCTTCCAACGTTGTCAAAACTTATTTTTTCGCTTCAAATTTGTTGAATAACTTCATTAGATAACTTATGTAGTCCGTTTTATCAATATTCAAGTGAAACAAGCACTAAAAATTGAAATGAAAACACGAATGGACTAAATATGACCTGAGCAGGGCTCC
>JAOEJI010267779.1:0-11845 GCA_025448255.1 Umimayanthus chanpuru | reverse complement strand
ACGACCTGAGCATGAAAGGGATCAAGGTGGCATACCGTATATAAACTCTTTAAAAGCAAACAATTGGGTCAACAAGGGTTAATATTAGGCTAAAGTCGCTCCTTTTCTCGCCACAAGTACAAAGATCATGTTCTCGTTGTTCCTTCCCTCTAAAATGTACCATTCGCAATTACGAAAACGCTCTTACCATCACTGCCGTGTAAACGAGAGTTAAATATGGGTTTGATCAACAAAGGTTGATATCGTATGTTTGTCGCCTGTGGGATATAGTGTTTAGCAATATATCCCACAGGCGACAAACATACCATACAGCCTTTGTTGATCAAACCCATATTCAGCGTACTCGCCCACGCAGAAAAACAGTTTTTTTCAAAACTAATCTTCCAGTGTTCATTAAACGAGAGTTTACCCTTTCATCCCCATACACGACATTGGTTGTGTTGCTGAATTCTCCTAAACAGTATCCATACTATCTTTTGAGCCGTTTGGGAGAATTTCACTTTTTATACTAGAAAGCTTGCTATATATCTGATCAACCCCTTTATGAAATGAAACAACTTATATTGCATAGATAGTGTAAGGGGAATATGTTGGTAAACTAGCAGGGGCTGAAAGAGTTAAAACATAAATTGATCAATGATAAAACAACGTGTTTCCTAGCTATAGAATGCTTTACAAGCCTAGCATTTATGTTTCCCTTTCGTCAAATATTGTAGGTTTGGAAAGCATTTTTGTAAATATCTGTATATTCAATATTTGGAAGAATTAGCTGTATTATTTTCAAACGTAAAATTATGCAATATCCAAATTCATAGGATGCCGTCCTTTTTGCTGATTCGAGTGCAGCGCGGCGTTTATTTTTAAATTCAACACCTCCATTTAATTTTAAGCAAACGATTGAGACTGAAAGACACAAATTTCTCGTTTTTGGTTTTATTCAATTCTCAGTTCCGAGTGTAAAGAAGGAATAGATTATCTGGCATGAACAAATTGGATTGATGTTGTATATAGATCGAAGTTGCAACTCGCTTCTTGAGAATTTGTATATATGATTCAAATAAACGCCGTATCATGGGTGCAGCGTTTATTCGAGGGCGGCGTTTATATATTTTTGTATCTCAATGTTTGCTCCTAAGTAAGGAGTTTATTCGACGGCGGAGTTTAATCGTTAAATACGGTAACTCTTACAGGATTTGCTTTGAGTTTTAATTGTTAGAACTATTTCTATATTACCAAAACGGATAGCAAACTATTCCGAGCAAACTACACAGGTACAATTTGAGTCCAAACCCATCTGGTGACTACTGTAGGTTCGGAAAGCATATGACTGTATAATCGAACCTCGATTTTACGAACTACGAAGGGACCGAGGAAATGCGTTCGTTATATCAATGGTTCGTTAAATCGAAAACCTCGATATACCGAATTTGCATGAAAATAATTAAAATGTTCGTCATATCGAAGTATAATACAAATTTTCTTTTAGGCATTTCCACAAGACAAGGTTAAACTTTCTGTTCAAGAATTGCATAATGTAACTGTTCACCTGTCTTACTTTAATAAGTCTATGACTATGTTTACAACAGTATTCATCACTTCACTTGACCTCTGTTCGTTATATCGAGGTAAATTTTAAGTAAATTTTAAGTTTGGGCTGCCGGAATCGGTTCGTTAAATTCGTTAAATCGAGGTTCGTTAAATCGAGGTTCTGTTCTACATATATTACTGTAACTTTTGCCGGGCCGAATAATATTGTTCGTTATACCGAGGAGTTCGTTAAAAAGAGGTTCGTTATATGTTCATTACTTATATGAAGACTTCCCAGGCAGAGAGAGTGGGATTGCCCCTGTGCAACGGTCTTCTCACTTTAAAACCTTCACGCACAGGTCCGTCTTTGCAACCCATCACCAGCCACCTCCAAGTTCACAGATGAGTTGCAGAGCGTAAAAGTCATCATCGGATCCGATGGACAACCCCCACTTATATGAATGAGCTGTATTATAAGCTGACGTAAAATTGCACAATATCTAAATCATAACTGGATAACGCTCATATGATTTCCTCTAAATTGCTATCACTAGAACTATTTTTATGTTGCCAAGGCGAACAGAAGACTATTTCTAAGAAACGACTAAGCTCGAGTTGCATTCCAAACCCACCTGGTGAATTTAGTCCATTTATTGAGGTTCACTTGTATCCACTGATTGTGATCATTGGAGGTTGGCCACCATCCCCCGTAACCAGGGTAACCGGCGATAGCGTTCAGACGCGCATTGCGGGCAAAGTAGTTGCTCCTCTCCGAGAACGCGATCATTGAAGTATGCGGCAGTTTCACATCTTTCAGACCCACACTTTCCAGACCCATTGAAGACTCGCATTTTGGCGGCTCCGGCACTTTAAACCCTTGAAAACAAAGATAAAGTCAGTAACTTGGACCCTATACATGTAGGTGGATTTCAGCCGTCTACCAACATGATAGCCTAATTTAGTAGACTTCAACTTCAAAACGTGTAAATAGATTGCTTATGTTTTTTTTTATTTATTACCATTGCCTAATCGTGTATGTATGTTCTAGTTTGACTAATGCTAATCCTGTGAATGTAGTTTCTTGCGTTTTATATTCAAATATGCAGAGTAAAATATTGATTGTTTGACTGCATGTGCTTTTCTTCTTGAATAGATCTTTTTCCCAACTTTTCCCGCTTACTTTATTTTTCCTTCTCTTCTTGCTATGCGTCTGGTATTTCCCTCTTATAAACCGATCAAAGCGCATTCAATCAAAAATAGAGCTCTGATTACCAGGCTAGTATAGCCCCTATGATTATCCCAAGCAAAATGAGGTCAAAAAACGTCGTTGCTGCTGCTGTTGTTGTTGTTGTTGTTGTTGTTGTTGCTGTGGTTGTTCAGTATGACGTAACTATTGACATTTTCCGCACTGGCATGATAGAGCGGATTTTAATATTTCAGTTTAAAAATTTCCAACTTTAAGATTTATACAAAGAGTCTCCATGATAAACAGAAAAGCATGGTACAGTTAGTGTTTACCAAAGATGCAAGCCACATATGTTGAATACTTTTGGAGTAAGGTTCCTCAGTGCAAAAACTATACATTAAATTACCTACCTGACTTACAGCCGTACAACTCAACCCGAAGGCACATCCGGGAAGAGAATTCTTGGGGATGAAATCGTACGAATCGAGCGACGATTGGTGGATTAAACGTAGTTGATTCTATTCCATTTCGGTTGATGTTCGCTGAAAATTTCTGCCAACAAAACAACCACATTAAAACAACTATTTCCTACTTCACATGTTACATAGATATATGTGTTACATGCAACCGCCCCAAGCCCAACAGACAGTACTTTTCACAAAACATTTTATTTATACAAAATTCTAGCATATTTGTGTTTTTGTGACATATACTCGTTAGATGCGCATGTTGAATATCAGGCCTAAAATTTAGATTTTTAGTTACTAGGGGAAACTCTCATTAGCAAAACTTCTCAGAAGGGAAATCAACCAATACTGAGCAAAACCAATAAATCAGGAGGTGTTCAGAACAGTACCAGATGTCGCCCCAGATCTGGTGACGAGATCATCGTACCATGGGCCTCAACCTAAATGTCAGTTCAAGGTTTGGTTCAGATCAGTTTTGTACGCACAATAGTAAATATTCTCAAGATATATTGTTAGAAAGTCTGTTTCATGTCACTTTGAAAGGAAATTTACCTTCAAAAAAGAGGATGCATAATACTGCCAGTGAGAATTTTAGCGTGCAAAAGAGCATATTTCGCGGAGACGTTTCTTTAGTTACAGACGATTATATGGAAATAGGGCTTAAAAGATCCTAAAAAATTGAAAAGAAAGAGCAAAAAAGAAGCTTACCGACTAAAAAAACATATTTGCATAACAATAATTACAAACGTTATAATAAAAATAACAATAATTATAACACTAACAATAGTAATAATACTAATAACACTTAGCTAAAAGAGTTATAACACAAAAATATATCGCTTTCAGTACATGGAAATTGCCTCCCCCCTAAAAGTCAATTTCAGCATCAATTTTACTAACCTTGTTGCTTTGATAAGGAGTAAAATATCCGTCTGCAGTCTGGCTGTAGGAAATCTCATACTTGGTGGTCCACCAGTTACTCTCATATCGACCCTGTGTGGCCGCAGCGGTTATCTGTGACACATTCCCAAGGTCAATCTCCAGGTATTGGTTGACGTCATTGACGGAAGAACACCAGCCGCCTTGGTCGCCACCCCCAGTCAGGTGGTTCAGGCGTGCGTACTTGGCTGCGTGGTCCGCGTTGAGCTGTGTTGTTGATCTGAACGCACTGTCCGGGATTTTGTCCCTATCGGACACGCCCAGAGGAAGGGTGCATCCAGGATCAGGAGGGGTAAATCCTGTGGGAATGAATTGAATTGACAACTTGGTTTAAACACGGTTATTTCATAGACACTTTTAGTTTGATTTTAACAAATGGATAAACAATTATATGAACCTAGTAAAATTAAGTATAGTTACATACTTACATATATACTAAACTGAAATACCCGCTCTCCACGAATCAAATTTCGTGTATGTTTAAACAGCTAAAGCTACTTAGAGATTCTTCCTACTGCATTTCAACAAACTATAACAAAGAATCCCAATACTGTTTCTAAAGCTACTAAAATTTGCTATCGATGTATTTTAGTGTAGCCGAGTGTACAGTATACAACACAGTTCCTTTCCAAAGGCGCTAAATATTTATTTCACTTTCTCATTCCGCCCATGTGTTGGTCTACCATTATCTCTGTTCGTCCATCCATTTGTTTGTTATTTTGTGATTGTCTACGATTATGCCGATTCTTTCATCCAGTTGTTTGCTTGTTTCTCTCATCCTCTGCTTGTTTGTCTGTTTGTCTGTTATATGCTGTCTGGCCGTCTGCCTGTTCGTCCACCTTACTGTCTCTCTTAATGTCCATCTGTCCATCGGCTTGTTTGTTTGTCTGTTTTTCTTTTTCCTTTCTGTCTGTCGAATGGTCTGTTTGCTTGTTTGTTTGTTTGTTTGTGTTTGTTTGCCAATTTGTTTTGGCCTACTCTTCTCGCTCCTACTTGAATCACAATAATGATTTGGTTTTGTTTTGTCTGCATCTCTGTTTTAGCACTGTATTGTAACTATCACTATCAACCAGTCTGTTCGTCTATCTGTCTGTCTGTCTGTCTAGTTCTGTCGTTCGTCTATCTGTCTGTCTGTCTGTCTAGTTCTGTCGTTCGTTCGTTCGTTCTTTCTTTCTTTCTTTCTGTCTGTCTTTCTTTCTTTCTTTCTTTTTTCTTTCTTTCTATCTTTCTGTCTTTCTTTCTGTCTTTCTGTCTGTCTTTCTGTCCGTCTTTCTGTCTGTCTTTCTCTCTGTCTGTCTGTCTGTCTTTCTGCTTGTCATTCTGTCTCTGTTTCTTTCTCTTTCTCTGTCTCTCTCTGTCTCTGTCTCTGTCTCTGTCTGTCTGTCTGTCTGTCTCTCTATTGTATGCCACAACTATCTGTTTATAACACTGGAAGACCAGTTTTGAAAAGACTGTTTTTTCTGCGTTGAATATGGGTTTGATCAACAACTTGAAGGGTTGATATGATATGTTTTTCTCCTATGAGGTTTGGTGTAAACATCTAGCTGCGCTTTGAGCATTATCCCTTCGTCAGAGCAGACTCTTATCTGTTTATAAGACCGTCTCTGTCTGTCACCTGACGTACATTCAAGGAATCTACAGTATCTGTCGTTACTATCGTTTTCTTCTGTGAGTATGTTTTTTTGTCTGTATATCTCTGTTTATCAAGGTACATTAAGAACATTGCGCGTTCTCACCTGACGTACAACCATAGAGACCAACACGCATGGCGATGTGTCCGTGCCACTCCTCAGGGTGGATTCGTAAAGAGTAGCCAATGAGGGGCGGGTCTATCTGGTTGGTGACAGGTGTCCGTCTGTCCTTTGTATTTCCCACGAATACCTGCAGAGGTTAAAGCGCCACATCCAGTCAGTTGGACACTGAATGAGCGGGAAAAAGCACTAAAGACCGTTTTTATCGATCGTCAAAGCTATGTTCTGGCAGCGGGAAAATTACAGACAGAATAAGCAATTTGACGTGCAGGATTTGGGCATGAGATCATAACAATTTTAGTTTGAGCATTATTAGTATATAATTATGAAAAACTAAGTTGAATATCCATTCTAGCTAAACGAAACATTTTGCGTTGTGTACTTGTTCATTCTTGTGTATCGCAGCCACGTAAGCTTAATCGGAAATCAGAACTGCGCAATTACTTCTCACTGTAGTTATTCGGTTTTAGGGAGTCAAAAGAGAGACGCATATACGATGACAATAGAACTTATCCAGTGAAACCGAGCTAGTAAAGATTTTACTTAGCAGAATGCGCCGGAGCATAAACTGAAATCGTATTGAACGTAGTCACTAAACAAAAACTGCAGCACTTGAACATTGATCCTTTCTAGCGGCTTTCATGAAAACAGAACTTATTCGGTAAAACAAAGCTAGTGAAGATTTTACTCAGCAGAACGCGTTAAGAATAGCCGTGTTTCAGCGACCAAATTATTGACAGCCTAAGCAATTTTACGAACGGAATTTACTTAACCCTCACATAGTTGTTAATCGACCGTTAAGAGAAATGATTAACAAGCCAGAAAGGAAAAGTTGACAATTAAGGGGCGATACAACTCGCACTTTGGTCGCGATTAGGGGAATCGGAGAGGAGATTTAAAAGAGAAAAAGGTCACTTAGAACGCAACAAACAGTGTTCCTAAGCGAGCAAGTGCCACTCCCTGGATAGTATACAACCATTAAATATTTACCTGTAATCCATAAAAAAAACCACAAAGCTACTTCAAAATCAACAACCTACCCCATCCCCCAAATCACTTTCGCTCCCACATTTTCTCAAGAAACTCTCAAAATATTTGTGCATAATTAGCAACTACAGTACTGTGTCGCTATGACTAAGAATTTGTATTCTTGAACTGAAACCTAGATATCAGCTGAGTATCAACGTAATTGCTCGGAAACTTCGATAAGTAGCACAGCATCCCTTTAATCTTTCTCAACTACAGTTCCGTGTCGCTATGATTCAAAACTATGATTCACTGAATGGGCCACCTTGTTTTAAATAAGGTCACAACACCATACCATTTTATTTTAACTCAAATCGACATGTCGGCAGAATATGACGTAATTTAATTGTGCGGAAAGTCCTGTCGTGTCTGTTTGAATCCTCTTCAAGTGGTAGTTCTTCTTTTCCACGTTCTTCTTCCTTGTTCTTTCTGTTGCGTTCTTGTTGTTCACTGGCTTTCGGCAGCCCTGCCCTCTTGCCCTCACATGAAGATAATTGAGAGGATGCTTCGATAAGTGGTACGTGTAGCTGAGCGCCTCCTTAAGTTCACATACCTTTGTGCGGCCTCCTTGTTTGTAACGCTGAAAGGTCACACCATTGTAGCTGAACAAGAGCGAATACTTTGTAACCCAGTTGTCTGCATCCCATCGTCCTTGTGTTGCAATCCTATAATGAGTCGGTATACAAAATAAGAGTGAGAAAACAAAAAAACTTCATAAAAAAACTTGTTGATAAGAAAAGCAAAACAAATTGACAATAATTGAATAATAATTATGGATAAACTAATTGCCCCCTCTTTTGTAATTTTCCAGGTTTCTCCTGAATACTTGAAGTTTCTGTGGATTTGTCGTAATAGCCAAGGCATTCGAATTCTCTTACAGTCAGCGAAAGTGACGGCACAACTGTACTCACGAGATCTTTGTTGTAGTTTTCAAGGGTGTGGCGAATTTTTAGGTAAAACATCAAGACTTGTTTGAGTACTTAGTAAATGTAATATTTGCCATTTAGGATAATCAGATTCGCTAGTACATGTAGAAGTCAAAACTAAACAATTTGCCGTTATCAAGTAAAACATTTCTACAGAGAACCAAAACAATTAATTATACAGAATCTCTAATTACAAATGAAAACTAAAGTTTAGCATACCACAACAAAAAATGGGAAAATTTCTTTTTTTGTACCGAGGATGTTAAACAAACGTTTAAAATTTGAAACTAGTTTTCAGTCTGCAGCCGCGAGCTTTCTGTCTCAACCGAAACGAGTTGTGTCATATCTTGTTTCTGTTTTTGTTTCTGTTTTTCCTTTTTTGATTTGATGACATAGTTTCTCTTTTAGTTTTGTTTCTTTTTTGTTGCTTTTTTGTCGTTGTTTTTTATAGTGTTTTTTTTTTACTAATCTGCTATTTCGTATGCGTCCCGTGCTTGTAAATGTTTCAATCAAGTTTCTAAATAAATTGTAAAAAAAATCAATAAACTAAAAAAAGACTTGTTTGAGCATATGCATATTGAAGATGGTAGTAACTTGAAAGCAACTCCAACTATTTATTACCATAACATAAGCTATTGGATAAGTGTTGCATGAAAACCTATTTATAGATTGTTGTCTCCCCATTTTAGGAAGTTCTATACTTGGAGAGGGAATCAAAGTATCTCCTCTATTCATTAGTGTAACTCATAAAGGCTAGTTGCTCTTCTCAAGGTTGAGCTATTGCCGCAGGATTGACCAGGGGGTGGGGGGTACTTACATGTACCTATATTTGGGTAGGGGTGCACCACGCCCAATCCCTCATAACTTGACCCTATTTCAGACCCAAAAGAGCAATTTTATATTCCTTTTTTCAGACTGATAAAAACATCACCAACAATTGCAACATAACCCATATCTTTTATTCTGAACCTGCAAAGCGACAATCCACGACAGAAATTTCTGAGCAGTTTAAGAAAAACGTTTTATGACCTACAGAGTTTTTGCAAACACTGTACCTTTTTTGAGACTTCTCATTACAAGCAAAATGTAATCTCTTCATTAGACCAAATGGGGTGGAAAACCATACCCTTAAGGGTGGCATATACCTGTATATCAGTTGAGGGAAGCAACCCTCCCCCGAGGCACAACTGAGTCAAGTAAAATGCAATCTTATTTCTTTCCCCAGTAACAATAAATTGCCTTTCTCAGACAATAAAGTCAGTCATTACTTCCCTCTTTAAAAGGTACTAGATAGCTTCCACTGAAATCTATATTTCGAAGAGGAGCATTCTGGGTTGGGTGTGGGAACTTGCCACCAAACCCTTAAAACCCTATAGATACAATACATCAGAAGCAAGAATTAAAGCAATTTTCTATATTATTCAATCTCAGATGGACTAAATATCAAGATTTTCAAAACTATACTGAAAAAGGTATCTTCAGCCCTCAAACTTCTGGTCACCAATCCGCTCACTCACCCCCACCCCATAATCTCTAAACTGTGTTTGGTCCCCAATTCCATGCACATACAATCAGCCCAAAACCATACCCTTAAAGGAGGCACATCAGTTATTTATCAAATTCATGACACTGTCTTGTAAACAATTTTTCTTACCCTTTTATACACTTGAAGCTTGAAATCCCTAAGGTTATAAAAACATATATTTCCAATGAAAAAATGCCTGCCCCTTTCAGAGGCATGATCAGAGGAAATTGGTTAATTTTTCTCTATATGATCACCATAGGAAGTACCCTTGGGATCAAAGATGAGAGGAGAAACATGCTGTAGTGTGAATATGTGGGGTGACTAGAGTAGACTTTCTGTCTTATCTTCCTCTCTTCCAATGTATAGTCTCCCTCACGCTTCAAAGTTTAACACCAAAAGAGCAGTTTTTCTCTCAATCCTTTGAAATACTTTCAGTAAGAAATCCTACCCTTTTAAATACTTCCAGCAAGAAAAAGAAACCACTTTTTAAGGCAGAGCCCTCATATGGTTCAATATATGAAGTACCCCCCAGGTGCAAACAGTGGGGGTGGCCTTCTCATACCTTGTGATTTGGGTCCATTGACCAAAGTTGATTTGTAGCCACTGATGCACATCATGTGCCCCTGCAAGCCATCCTCCACTGGTTCGATGTGTAAGGCCGGGATGAACCACATTCAGTCGGGCATTACGTGCACCCCAGTTTGTATTCGATTCTGTTGAGGCCAACATGGCTGAGTCTGGTATCTTCATGTTTTCCAATCCAACGTCATCTTCACACTTTGGTGTAGCAGGGGCAGTAAAACCTAACAAGAAAATCAATCAATCAGTCAATAAATCATCAAATCAACCAATTAATGAGTCAATCAATTAACCAATAAATCAAACTTTACCTTACCAAGGCCAAACCTTACTGGTTACCCCTTCACTTACATGTTCATTTGCCACAAATTACTATCTAAATTTTCCATGACCTGCTCCCATCTGGCCTTGTAGCTCAGTTGGTAGAGCAACGGTGATCTGTCCCGAAGGTCGTGGGTTCAAACCCCACCAGGGTCAGAGGTTTTTTTTCTCTTTCTCCGTGTGGGTCCATTTCCTTTCTAAGGCTATCACTCAGAAGGTGTTATTTGGGAAATTTATACAGTACTTCATCTTACCATATTTAAGCCACTGTACAGTGTATAAGCTTATTAGGGCTGAGCGGCTATCGTTCAGAAGGTATCAATTGGGATATTTATACAGCACTTCAACATACCACATTTAAACCACTATATATAATCAATAAATCAACCAAGCTACTGACCAATTACTTATTGTTTGGCCCAAAACATGTTTTGTACACACAGTAAATTTAAAACTTAATTTTTTTAAAAATGAGCCTCAGATCTGCCCAATGTCTCAGGCTCAAGTTAAGTTCTGTTCCTTATCTACAGAAACCAAATCTGCCAAATAGAATGTTTCATACAGTGCTCAGAAATCTTCAAACTTTGCACTGAAAGGTGAAGGTTAACACAGCAGCTTCTTCGAAACCATGTTTTAATATCGCTGGTGACCGTAATTTCTACGAATTAATTTTGCACTTAGTTAATTTGAGTGAATTATTAAATTTATTATTTACAATATATTGGCGTTGGTGCTAGCTGAAGCTACAAAGTAGCATCCATCGGCATAACGGTTTACTGATCTGCGATAAAAATGTAACTTCGCGAATTCAAAATGTACAGATGCTTAAAAGTCGAAATTTGCTTCAAAACAGATACAAGTATGATCATTGCCTATTCTTTGCTTCATAAAATCTAATGTATATGTAATTTCATTTTCCTTGCAAGAGCTTAGAACCGACAAACACTAGATCGTTTGGCCATGGGGAATGCGTAATTAGTTATCTAAATGCAATCCGTCATTCGTTTGACAAGCAGTGTCAAAACTCAAATAAATATAAATAGAATAGAATAGGAAAGATTGAAAACAAAAATGTATAGAAATATGCTAACCTCAAGTACATGAATAGTGATCAGTAGTCCAGATACTTACCGGCAAGAAATCCGGGGAAAAATCATGTATTATATTTGTAGCAGACTGAACAGTTGCTACATTTGCTACATTTCCCAATATAAACATCGGTGAAAATTATGCTTTTG
The DNA here is from genome assembly GCA_025448255.1 of Umimayanthus chanpuru. NCBI lineage: Eukaryota > Metazoa > Cnidaria > Anthozoa > Zoantharia > Parazoanthidae > Umimayanthus > Umimayanthus chanpuru. Next base: position 360 of record JAOEJI010267779.1, on the reverse strand, counting down.
CCAATTGCAAATTGCCATAAAACATAATGCTGACCCTCAAAGAGTAATCTATGAGTGCAAAGTAAATGATCAATTAAAGTTTCACTCTCGAAAAGAAGAATACCAGCTGTGAATGCATGTCGGAACAACACGTGCTTCGAATCGTCCGCCATTTTAGTGTTTACAAGAATATGATCGCGCAGTGAACTGGGACAGAAAACACTGTGATTCTAGACCCAGTCCCTTAACCAAAACGCGTACGCGCGTGCCCAAATTTGTATTTTTTTTTCTTATCTTGTATATACTAAAAATACATGGTTGTATTTTCGAGGTGACTGCTAAAACAATGCGATTATGTTTCAACGGGGGGCGGGGGGGGGG
>JAOEJI010266668.1:0-19165 GCA_025448255.1 Umimayanthus chanpuru | reverse complement strand
ACAATGAATAATATTCCAAGCGTAACGTGCAGAAAGCAATTATCTGCTTTACTGCGTACCGCAGATAATTTTCCATTTCTTGTACACCTCGTTACCTGCGAAACGAATATGCTTCATTTTCTTGTTTCTGAAGCTTCGGAAGAAAATAATTTTGGTGTTAAAAACTGTTTTGATAAGCAAGAACGCTACAAAGAGCATTACAAATTCAGGGATAAAAAAATAAGAAGAGGGTCTTTTCCATACACAACCAAGGCTTGTAAATCATTTCGCGAGGAAAATCGTGCAGTCTTCCCAGTGGAGATAAATGCCGGTTGCATATCGAAGATTGAAATCGTATATGTCACCGGCCATGCCATTAATCTGACTTAGACCATACAACGAAACATCTCCCTAACATTTGATGGCAAAGAAGAATGGCTGTATCAGAAATGCAAGTTCATGCAGATCTCCATTGTTTAAAATGCCGCCCAACCGTCCTGATATTTTTTCCTTGCTCCATTTTTTAATTTCAACAGCTACCAGTTTGTCTTCAATAATGAAAATATGTTGAACAGAAGACATAAAGCTCAGCTTCAAAATGAGTTGAAGGTTTCAAGTGATACTTTAATGAAATGTCCTTATTTCAAAACATTTTGTCCTTGGGGCTTTGTGCATGGTTTTAGACTAGAAACGTTTTGCTGCTTTAATACTCACTGCTTTGCAAAGCAAACAAGCTTTTAACGTTGTTTTGGATTTTGAAAACGGAATAGATTATGATCTCTGCATTTGTGAGAAGTCAGTATCGTAAATTGATCCATGGAGTTAGCGGCAGGTTTAACTGATATAGATCACAGGTCAAAAATCACAGGTTATAGATCACAGGTCACAGGTCAATACATTTTTCACTAGTCAAATGGCTACGGATCAATTCACTGAGCATCACGTCTCACTTATTGTGTCGTGAAAACAAGCCAAGGCGGTACAATCAGCCCTTCAACAACTTTATTTTAAATTTGTATTGAGAAAGAAGTTTACATTATGATTTTGGTTTCTACAGTATATAGATTAGCTTTAGATGTTGTGTTATAATACAAAACGTTTAGGTGTGATAGAGTGTAATTTACAACTTCTAGAACAAATTTTAATAATCTGTCTAAAACTGTAAATAAAAGTGCATTGCGGCAATAACACTGTCATGTTGTCATTTATATACCTAAAAATGTTGTGGAATCCTCGGGGTCGGGATACTTGATCACAGTTTCGTAACTGATACGCCCTGGGGGCGGGGAAAATTAAAAGTCCCACCATTAAGTGATCCACTGTGATAGTGTGACGTATTGGGGATGTTAGCAATCATCTTTTTGAGTAGATTTTCAGTAGATTCCACTGTGGGCTTCTTGATATTAAAAAATATTTGAAACAGTTTTGAAAGTGAAAATAACTTCAAACTGCTGCTGCCTTCAGGATGACGGCTCAGAATTCAGATTTTGCCGTTCATAACATCATAAACTTTTCATTGGAATTTCGAGTCTTACCGATAACTCTGCAAACAATGAAATAAAGGAACTTTAACTTGCCTGAAGTGTTGTTTGTGCCTTTTTTGCTCTTTGATAGCGATTCCAACCGATGAGGAACAAACCTCGTCGAAATGGCTTGAAAATTGCTACCACAGATCAAGAAAGGCACAAACAGCACTTCAGGAAACCTAAATTACTTACATAGATATCGTTTAAAATTCCCGTACAAAGTCTTAAAAATTTGATCGGTGCCATACACCAACAACACTTGTTCATAGTATGGGCTTCTTGTGAAAACATGGTGAAAAAGCATATAGCCATATATGGTAAACAGATTGGCGAAGCCGGTTGGTTGGCGACATGGTGTCTGTCCACGAAAATGGCACGTGCACCTTGCACGTTTTCTTTTCTTGTTTATCTCGGAAAAAATAGATTTTGTAGCCACGAGACAGTTTTTTGCTTCAAAAAATACAACTAAGAAACCTATTTTTTTCTAAGAGCCAAAACTGATCCAGTTTAGTCACGATATTCCCCGACTGAAATTGAGTACCGCAATAATTTTACGTAGTCTGCTACCGGGGAATGTTTACTTAGGAAAGAGTCAATACTGTCGCGAGAAGAAGCGATACCCAGCACAATCGGGAAGAAAAAGCATTTCAGTTTATAGTATAGTATTGTAAACATTGCTTCAACCTCACACTATCTCTGAAATCTGCTACACGCGGCGATTAAGTAACACTCCTCGTTAGTCCTTTTTATGGTTTCCACAATATCTGATTGGGTATCGCGTGGAATCCCAAAAACTTGTTAACGGGCAGACATCCTGACTGACATCCTTTCAAGCTTTAAACTCGTTGATGCGTGTTGACATCTGCAGAACGCAATATCAAGCTCTAAAGCAATTATAGGAGCCTTGTATTTTACGTTGCGTACCATCCGCTGACCTGTACACGAAGTAAACGAAAACCGGCAAAGCACAAAATTTGATAAATTGGGCCAACACCGGCTTAAAGCCCGTTTACACGATAGAAAAATTGGGTACGGACCCGTCAAGAAAGGAGTACGGACCTCACATTTTCGCTCGTGTAAACTATGCGTATCATGTTTTTTGAGATGGGTACGGACCCGTGTTTATTCTTGACGGGTCCGTACCCTATTTTTCTGTTGTGTAAACGGCCTTTTAATACTAGAAATTGGCCCGGTCCCCCAAAAAGTGTAGTGTAAACGCAACCTTCCAAACTTGGTCCTTAGGCCACTTTTTGTCCGACCGGTGGTAAAACATTATCCGTGTAAACGGCTAAAATTATGCGGTCCGTACCGCTTTTTTGACGAGTCCGTACCCAATTTTCCTGTCGTGTAAACGGCCTTTTAGTAATTAGTGAAATTAGGGCTCCCATCATGCTTTGATGTCTGAATATTGTGCTTTTCACAAGTCAACCCCTTTTTTTAATAGTTTGCATTCATAAGCTCTTCAAAATAAGTTAGCTACGAGAAAAAGCAACTCAGTTCTTTTAAACTTCAGCTGGCCAATGACGTCATTATGCGGGACGCCCCACCCCTTCAAGCCGGTGTACAGCCGTGGCACCAAAAGTAGTTGTTGCACGCACACCCATTTCGAAAACTAATTTTGCTTTTGCAGAGAGGTTTCCACAAATATTACATGGACCAAAGCTTTCCAAGTCGTGTCACAAAAGACACTGAGGGTGCAAAAAAAATTTAGTATTTGGTTGTTGCTCTGACACGAAAATAGATGAAAAAATACTCATGCCTATTGTGTTGTCTGGTGCATCGCTTATGAAGTCCAACCACTTCGTAAAGAAACTTACAGATAAGATTTAAACAAGGAAAAAGTACGGTATTTTTCTGTTACCAGAACACAAAAATTACATTTACAACATCAATTTTGGAATGCAAAATTGTAGGACATTTAGTTTTCGAGCGTTAAATTCATGGACGCTCATTTTTGCCGTCTTGAAAAAAAGATATTCGGATGAACAATTTGGACACATTTTTTTGTTATATTCGTTTATTCTGCTATCAAATGTACTTACATGCTGGACGTGTGTGACAGAAGTGTCACGCCTTCTTCGGTTGTTACATGGCGGCTTTTTTCTCTTCAGTCATACTCTTACTACAATAGTCTTACATTTTGAGTTGTTACATTACACTTAAAACATGCTGGACGTGCGTGACAGGAAGTTATACTCTCTACTAGTCTTTCCTGGCGGATTTTTCTGTTCAGACCTACTCTTGTTACAACATTATACACAAACATTTCCTATATCTTTCTGAGTTGTAACACACACTTAATGGGAGACGTGTGTAGCAAACTCTGTCATACTCTTTACTATTTTCACGTGTCTGTATTTCTGATTATACATTCGCTCACTAAAATGCTAAATCATCAGTTATGCAAACATTTGAGTATCACACAATAAAAATACGTACAAGACAAAGAAATACACTCACAAACGCGTAACGGGACAAAGGAAGGATTAAACACAAGTATGAACTCAACTTGATACTTGAAAAAGAAGGTAACTGTTAGGAACGGATCTGACAATTTGGACTCGGCTTTTGGAGCTGTCAAATTATACCAAGAAGAATTTAATAGCTGTGTTTAGTAGTTACAGTGACGTTCAGTATAGATATTGCCCCAGGACCTCAATCATTGCAAGACCTTTAGAGGAAACTCTTGGCTCCAGTCTAATAATCCCGTCATCTCAAAACCTATCGTTTTCACTGACTAGATTTTCTTGAGACATGCCCCTCTAGGAAATTTTCTAAAACAAGGGATTTTTGTTTCCAGAGCGTTAAACAAAATTTATTCTTAGCAACTTAAAATAACGCATCAAGTTTCCATACAGGAACTCCTCAATGTATTTAGAAAACTATACTCGATGTTTTGTACAACTGTATCGATTGGCTAGCCGAGCCAAACAAAACATATCTGTAAGCACTTCTCAAGCTCAACATTTCGGACGCTTAAAACTTCATATAGTTCTATTTTTATGCACTTTTTTTAATTTAAAATAATAACTTTTGGTTTGCACTCAATCTCCAGGGATTATAATGACAAAAGGGTATGGCGGCCATGTTGGTGTACACAACAAAAGAATGGAATTACAACTCTATTGTTATTGAACACCAACATGGCGGCTATGACGTCACATGCAAACCAAGAATTGTCCGAAATGTTTTGTTGACGATAAAAGCGGTATACAGTTGTAATATGATTGTAATCAGACTTGTAACTTTTAAAATCCTTTCTTAGCAAGCGACGGATACTTCATTTCAGGAAAGTGTCATGCTTCTTATATTCGTTCGTGAAACCTGTAAGCCTGACTTGAGGCTCTGTGTGTGCTTCTCTTATTATTTTATTTATTTTCCGATACAGCTACCCCTCCCAAGGAGGATTATCAGCTGGGGCGGTCAGGCAACAAAACATTATGAAACAGATAACACTGGAAGTTAAACAATATTTTGCCTAAATCAAAATGATAATGCTTTCTAAACTTTAAAATTGTTGAAATACAGATTTATACAACAAGCTCTTAATAAAGCCAAACATTAATTACTTACCAACTAAAACAACAAATGCCCAAGTGCTGTAAACTTGCTGGTTAATGTGTTAATTGATTGTAAGTTAATATTGATTCCTTCTACATGTTCTCTTGACAAAGAAAGATTGCATGTGTCAGTAAATTCAAGTTGATGTGCTGATCATTTTATTGGTGAGATTGGGGTTTACGGATTTTCATAGCGGATTTTGTGACGCGATTTCTTTCGCCCAGGGTTTGAGACCAAAAAAGACTTCCGTAGCGACCGTTAATGTCAAGGGAACCACAATATAGGGGGTACCACCATCCGCCTCCGCGGTCTTGAGCACAAATAGTAATAACGTCGTCTTGAGGCTCGTTTACCCGGTCTTTCGTGCTGAAAGACATAGCGTGAGAACGACCTAACAAAGTATCAGACATTCCACTACCAGAAATCACGGTCAGTCTGTATTGCTTAGTTTCGTCATCAACAAAGAACTTTTCATACTTGTAGTGGAAGGGTTCAGATGATTTGTATTCTATGTCCACTCGCAGTACAGTGCTCCCACTGGCGGTCAATCTATGGATCTTATCGTTTCCCAGCCACAAGTTACCCGACAGTGACCCAAACCCCCGTTTATAGCTGTCCCAGTCCCGGTCAAAGTCGACAGAGCCGTCCACCCTCCGCTGTATGACCATCCACCCTCCTCCATCGCTCTCCATGTCGCAGTACACTTCAAAGAATCCTTTACCGTCAGGGTTGATGGAGTAATTTCCACTTGCCTTCCCAGATTTCTTCAGAGATACACAGTCTGAATGGTTGAAAGAAGCGTTTAAACAAATACTGTGGTGATTTGGAGCCAAAGACAAACAGATTGTCACAATTAGTTTTTATTTTCTTTTTACATTTTATTAGCTTCAATTCGCCATGAAGGATATGTTGTAGAATTAGCAGTCATTTCAAAGTACTACCTATTATTGTTACCCAGTTTACAATTGGGAAAAACGTTGCACTTCACATGAACTCAATTTGTTGAATTTAATTCCACAAATTTGAAGTTTGACTTAGGCCTTCAATGTATGTGTGACACTCTGGTTAAAGAGATTTTCGGTTCAAAGGTTTGTTTATTGTTACTAATAGAAGCAGAGAACATTGTCAATTCCGGCAATTCGCAAAGAAAGAGATAGTTACGCCTCCCATCATTACAACTAGTTATAGCAGGCCGGAAAAAGCAACTTTTCAAAGTTGAATATACTGAAAATCTCTTTTCTGACTTGAAAATATCACAAGCATCTCATCTTTGTTTGGTAGGTCGGTTAAGTGATGAACATGAGAAATGAGTTTCACTAAACTTTTACCGGAACAGAAAAATCTTATTGACTTACAAAAAATAGTTGTCCGATTCTTTCCTCTGCTTTTCAATTTATGAGGAAATCAGTCTCAAAAGAGTCTCGGCAAAGTAAAACAATTTCAGTGTTCATAATAAGTAATATTTCGGCGTCCAAAAAACCGAATCATACCTTGAAAGATGACTGTAACATTGAGTTCCTTTTCCTGTCCGGGTCCAATATCGTTTGACGTAACACACCTGTACTTCCCTTGGTCAGATTCTTTGAAGTTTGTGATGTTGTAAACGCCAGTTCCACTCTTGTATCTCAACTTTTCGTTATGATAAATCTCATAAATGGCTGGTGGTCTGGCGTCTGACGAGCAGTTTAGCAGTACAAAGCCTCCATAGAATTGGAGTCCGCTCCCTTCGGGGTGGAATGTGGTGGATTGAGGTTGAACTAGAAAGGATTGTGTGACTGTTAACTTGCATAAAGAAATCAACTATCACAGGCAAGCTGAGTCAAGATATTGCCTGAAGCATTTTGTTAAAATTCCGTTTAACACGACAGGAGACACCAAACATGTCTTTGTGCAAACTTCAAACTATATAAATTTACCGCTGAGTATTTACAAGATGGTAGTATTAGAGAAATCCGTTAGGGGCGAGTTGTAATGTGTTTCTCAACAAGCAGAAAAGTTTGGGAATATAGTGAGTGAAGTTTTGTTGGTGTATAGATTGGTCATCAAGCCATCAATAAAGTGACCTACCTCCTATCTCAAAGTAAGTCCATCCTTGGTTTTCTTTGTAGGATCCAGGAAACATTGTTCGGGTTGCTCCATTCAGTTCACAGTTCCTGTCTGTCAATTCTGTATTGTGATTCAATGACACACATCTTCGGTTGTAAAAGCAACGTGCTTGACATCGTTCTTCCGAAAGGTGATCATAAGTAACTATAACATGGCTTGTCAGCACTCGATCTAGATTTAAAAAAAGATCCGAGGTTGGAAATAGCTACATTTAAGGGATAACGAAGAGTTGTTTGCTGGAAAGCAAGAAACTGAATGGACTTGAGCATAGTCGCTGTTTGGAAGAGATTTAGGCGCTTTCACGAACCATAAATTCGAAACAAAAAACTGTATAAATGCTCAAACTTTTGCTTGCGTTCGCTGGGTCCTTTTCATATTTGTTTACTTTGAGAAAGAAAAATATGTCAGGTTATAACTCATATGCATAAAATGAACGAATGAACTTTTCTTTATTTGCTCTTTGCGAGTTTCCTCAATTTCCACTGGTAATTGGTACTAGAAAGTAAATGACTAATTAAAACAATTTACAGTAAGTTTAAGTAATACACTGTATTTGCTATTAGTACCAACTCAATATAGTGCACCCCTCTTTTGAAATAAGACAAAGCAGTCTTTTTTGCAGTAAAATCCCTGGTCAATTTATTTACAACACGGCACCAACAAATTTAATTTGGAGCTTTTTTTCACAAATATAAATTTAGCATTAGGTAGAGCAAGTGTTTATCAAAGAGAAAAAAAGAAGTGGCTGAAGGCTGAATTTTTTCGATATTCCTCTTCTCTTTATTCCACGTTTGACAGCTTATCCGAACTGTCATTTACTTTCATTGACCAGGCAAGGTGCGCTTTTAATAAATTAAATGTTACGCACCACCTGCATTCAAGATCATATCACCGACGTCAATGTGAACTTGTTTTCCAAAGCCCTAAGAATTACACGAGGATACAGTACTGAAAAGCAATTCTTAAATTATGATGTAGAGTTGTAGGAATGGCGCTGCCTGTTCTTTTTAACAGGTAGCGTACGGAATGCTGAACAAGATTTTCCTCTACACCCAGAGCACATAAAGGCCCATGCAAACGGACGAAACAAGTCACGTTGCGCTGCTTGGGGTTTTTGGCCGACAATGTTGCGTCCGTTTGCATGGGCCTAAAAGTTTGATCGGTTTCAAACTATACGCAACAAGTGCCAACAAGTGCCAACATTGTTGTGGTTCCATGCAAACAGACGCAACATGTTGGGCCCAACAATGTTGCGTCCGTTTGCATGAGCCGTTCTATTACTCACAGTAGGGACCTTAAGCAGCTAGGACGGGACCGTCAACGAAGACGGCTGCTGAATTTTTAACTTTCCCTTTTCCCTTTTCTTGTTTGTATGACTCAGGCGTTTCTTTTTTGTTTTGCCTGAAGGTGTGTCAATAGGAAAACTTAGAAGCTTTCTTTTTAAAGCTGCATGAAGATTGAAACGATTCGTACTCTAACGTTCACGTTCTCCACATAACTCCAGAATTGAGGTTTTCACGTTCTGTTTCTAAAGACAACGGCGGAAAAGTGGCCAGGTGGTTGCATTTCCACGTGAAGTAATTGTATCCTGTAATTAAGTCTATTGTTTTGTAACGTTCTCGTTGACGTTCCCGTCCTCGTTGCTTAAGCTCTTTAGAGTATAAAGAGTGGTGAGAGTAGTCAACATGTTTTGAAACCAATTTTCCCACTACCTCCTCACCCCCTTCCTCCCACCTTCCCCTTCATTTTAACTTCTTACAAGGGTCTTTTGCTATAAAACAAATAAGTGTTGTTGTCACCCTTAAACCTACCACATAAATTGCATTCTTGTATTGTTTCAAGTTGAAATCATTGAAACAATATACGCAGCACCAAGATCAAGACCATAGCTCTACCACAGAGACTCAACATTTCATTCGCTGATGATACCGTGCTAAGAGCAATTTTTAGAACCACACTTAACCACATTCATCATACATCCATTCCTGAGACTAAAGAACGTCGATATAAATTCATACAAATATTTATTGTTACAATCCTCACCGTAGGACCACCAGAAGTACGCAAGGGGAGGACAAGAGGCTGCACTTTCTGCCGAAGGTAAAAAATTCCAAACGGAGATCAGAACCGCAACAATGAATAGGTTGACAGCCATGGACTTGTGTGTCTGTGATGCCAGAACATACCGCATGAAGACAAGAAAAAGGGAACGATAATGAGCAGTGTAGATGTACTGTAATGAAACATTTATATATCAGTTGTGGGCTACTTGCGCGAAAAGCCCCCGGAAACTTTAAATTTGAGTCTGCTGGTATCATAACTGTTTGGTCTGTGGACGTATTAAATAAGTTTTTGAACACGCCTTGATAACCGATGTTCAGGGAGATGCAACGCATATTAAAGAGTCTTATTTGCAAGATCTAGATTAGCTCAAAAAATACTCATGTGTCTATATCCTTAATTTAATGATTCATGAATTTGTTTTGAACAAGTTAATGTCGTACGTTTATAAACTGGGACGGCTTGCCGAGCGTTGGAATTTGAAAGCTCCTTTATTTCAGTTTTTTTGTTGTTACAACAACATGTATTAGTATATAGAGAAAACTCCAAGGAAAGGGTGACCCGCAAATAGCATTGCTAATCTAGGCGATAACAAATTAATAATATTACAAAGTAAATTCAACTGCTCAGCACATAATGAATTATTAAGCTTTGTAGAGAACTGATGTGTTCAATTTTTAGTTCTCTTCCGATAATAATGACGCAGCCTTTTGAGAAAGACTGGAGTCATGCTGTTAGTTATGACCAGTATGGGGCCAATGTAAAGTGATTTACATTGTATATTTTTAATATTATGCGTTATTTATCTTATGAGATATCGTATTTGGACATTTTGGAGCCATTCTTTTGGCTATGACCAGAATGGTGCCAAGTTTAAAGTGGTTTACATTGTATTTTCATTTTTAATGTAATGGTTATTTCATGAGACATCATAAATTTGACGTTTTTGAGTCATGCCTTTGGCTATGACTAACATGGGGCCAGTTATAAGTATTTTACATTTTATAGTTAGATGTAAAGTAATGCTTAAAATGGTGAACTTATGACGAAAACATTTTGGACATTTTGGAGTCGTGCCTTTGACTATGACCAGTTTAAGAGCAAGTTTGAAATGTTTACATAACTCTTAGTATGGTTATCAGTATCTTATGAAAATCAAATTTTGGAAAGTTGTTGAAAATATGATATGCTTGATCTAGCTACTGTAGTAAACCGTTAAAGTCCCTTTGAAATGAAAGAGTAACTAATTTTTCTCAAAATATATAACAGGATAAAATGAAAACAAAACCAAGTAAGTAACATATGTTACACGAGAAGTGCAAGCCATCAGTAGGAAAAGCAAAAACAAATCCTATTCTGTTTGTGAGAAAAAAAATCGCAGAGAAGACTCACATTTTAAATTGAAGGAAACCCACTCTTGTAAAATAAAATGGCAGCCCACTAAATAGCATCATTTGGATAACTTCAGCGTTCATGTTGATTCAACAAGTTTTATTTTGCTTATGAAAGACTTTTTAACACATACCACTGGGAAACCATTGTTTCCATAGAAAGAAACAACTTACCTTTTCAGGTTGAAGTCACCAGGGAAGAATTCCAGCAGGAGATAACTTAAGACCAACAACAAGATCGGTTCTAATCACTTTACATCATGTTAAATAATTTCTATTAAATAAATATAAATACGAACACGCCAGATCAATGTCTGTCGCAGTGATGGACTATATCTAAAACGTATTTGTCAAAACTTCAACTGTGATTGATGGATTACATGTTTAATAGCCGCGATAAGTGCTCTTGCTTGCATGTTTTGCATTTTCATAGGCGGTTAAAAAAGTTTGTTTATAGTGTACGTGATTTACTTCCTGACGGTACTGCCCGAAATGCATTAGAATTAATACTATCGGTCGTTGCCGTGACTTTTTCTTTGGCGTCTTTTAAATTCCAAGTATCTATTAGAAATCCAAACCTCCTCGCCCCAAAACAGATCTGTACATCTGTTAGCTTGAGTAAAGGCACTCCCTTTCTAACTCGTGGATGCACGCATTTACAGCTATTTCAAGAAGGGTTGACTTGTGCGTGCAGCAGATTTCAGAGATAGTGCGGAGTTGAAGGATAGTTTGCAACACTATACAAGAACGGTAGCTGAAATGTTTTTTTTTCTTTTGACCAAAGTTCAGGGCGTGAAAGACAGCGAAGAATTAAAAGCTAAATCCGTTATCGGTACAAGGCGAAAACTGATATTTATTTTTCCCGCTTTTCCATGTATTTAATTCTGTTTTAGATTTCCTTCTTCTTGGAACTGTCAATCTTGTTATGAACAAATTCAATTTTGCTAAACACATACATTAAGCTTCACCTGCTAAATAAAGTGTCGTTCCAAACGAAATTTTATTGGAAACAACGGTTTGGCGTGAACAATGACAAAAAGATTTTTAAAAAAACAACAAATCTTATTTGTTCTTAGTTGTGCTTCTACTTTAGATCAGAGAATGTTATACATTTTAATTGTGTTTTAGGTTCTTCTCAGTGTTTAAAAGAATAACCCAATCCAACAGTTTCTAATGTTATGGCTTTCGAACTCTCGCAAAAAAGTTGAAGGCAGAAACTTAGTTCATTACTTAAATAGCATTTCTATGCGAAAACAGTTTGTATTATTTTCGCTTCAACAACACTATATTCCGTTTTGATATTTTTATTTTTTAAGTATAAATATTTCATGTATCTCTGCGGTTGTGTCATTTAATCATGCTTGGTAAAACTCGTCTTTTTCGTCGTCGCTTGCATCATTTGTGGTAGCATAGCATTGGATGACAGTTACCTTAATATGTTTCGAGTAGAATCTGGCCTATATATTTCTATCGCTTAACTGGTTCCAACTCTATAAGAGACTTTTCATGTTTTCTTGCAATAATTATTGCTACTCCTTTTTCATGTCTATTCTCCGTACCAGAGTATAATTCAGTCTCACCACTGTTTAATCTTAATTTGCCAGAACCTGTTCATCTGCAATTCGCTAACACCTAACGGGTCAATTTTGTAGTTCTTCTTTTCCTTTGCTACTTGCTGGACCCTTCCAGTTGCTTACATGGTTCTTACGTTCCAAGTGGTTACCTTCAGCCGCCTTCTAGGATGGATAGAGGACTCTCTTCCGATGTTTGCTTCCTTCTGGGTTTGGCTAACACCTCTCATAACACCATCCACTGGTAACCCAGTGTTTAACTGAGTAACCTTTTCATCCTGCAAAAATTTTGGATTCTTTGTTTGTGTTTCTGCAACCGCTTTCTTTTTTTTTTTATGAGAGTGAGTGGTTGGCCCCCTGCTCAACCCTCAATCTGGAAGGCCAGTTGGTTTCTGTTTGAGTTTTCCTTCTCTTAGGCGGATGCGCGCCTTACGTGGATGACGAATCACACCTATCCGACTTTGAAATCAAAGTTATCCTTCTGCTAAATTGGCTGCCCTCCCAGGCTACGAGAACCATCTTCACGGACCTGCTGGTTTTAAGGCGCCGGAGTGTCGCCTTTGCACCCCCAGAATCAGCCGCGTGCAGCTCCACGACGTGCACGTTTCTGGAAGAAACTTGGTTAGGTGAAGTTTTGTGATTCATTGGCTATTACAGAAGTATTTTTAAGGGATAGGAGCTCATCCCTAACCCCACTTCAGGGCCATTTCTAACCCGTTTTTCTTGGTGGAACCGATCTGTACACCAACAAGTTTTCCTTCAAATATATCCCCAAACTCAGTTTCCGCTCTTTTGGAAGCACATTATGACTCGCCCTTAACGGACTTCTCTAATACTACTATCTTGTAAAATACTCAAGCCAAATCGGGGATATAATGTCTTAAATCAACTTGTCCGTTAAGGTTGATATCTTTATACATGTTAACCAATCACACAATCCTTTCTAGTTCTACCTCAATCCACGACATTCCACGCTGATGGGAGCGGACTCAAATTCTATGGAGGCTTGTCTTGCTGAACTGCTCGTCAGACGTCAGACCACCAGCCATTTATGAGATCTATCCGTAACGGCAAGTTGAGATACAAGAGTGGAACTGGCGTTTACAATATCACAAACTTCAAAGAATCTGACCAAGGGAAGTACAGATGTGTTACGTCAAACACTGTTGGACCCGGACAGGAAGTTGAACGCAATGTTACAGTCATTCGGGGGTGGAAGCGGAATCTTGAATCATGAATCACAGCTAAAAAAAATGAAAAAAAGTGAAAAAAAGTGAAGGAATCATGAATCACATCATCCCGCAGGCTGTGAATCATGAATCATGGACAAAAAGATAAATGAATCATGAATCATGAAGAAATTCTGTAAATTAATCATGAATCATTGATCGAAAAATATCTGGGAATCACGAATTATCATACTGAAAAGATTCCGAAGTCATCTTTCAAGGTATGGTTTGGTTTATTGGAAGGTAAAATGCGACTTATCATTAAAGCTGAAATTATTTTACTTTGCCGAGACTCTACTGGGACTCATTTCCTCAGAAAAGGCAAAGCAGAGAAAAGAATCGGACAATTACCTTTTTAAAACATTATGATTTTTCTAATTAACCGTTTAGTGAAACTGAATCTTAACTCCCATAGTGAGGGATGATCACTGGACCGACGTGAGATCACCCCGTCAAATAAGCGTCCGATCTTGTTATAACTCTCAAGTAAGAAAGAGCTTGTCAGTTTGCACGGTTCTGCCAAATTGTTTTTCCCCTTCTATAGCTACTGATTACAGCTAGAAAACGTGCTCACCGGAATAAAGAATATCATGAATGGCATGCCGTCGGGCAACGTTCTTGTCCTTTGCAACGGTTACTGAAATCGACAATATTCTCCTTTTCCTAAGGAAGCGTTCTTTTGGCAGTATTGACTAGTATCCATGAAAAACATCTTTGAATCGAAAATATCCTTGAATAGTGTCAAACATGCACACATTGAACACTAAGGCCTACGTCAAACGTCGAACTTTACATATGTCGAACTAAGTTCAGGGAATTGAGTACGTGAAAACTTCGATATTTGTCCCAATTGAGTTCGACTGTATGTGTTTGGATCTTCAGGACTCGAACAGTCGAGCTTAATGATTTTAGATTAACATAAATTGCCATTTAGTTCGACCATGAGCTGTGGGAGACATTGAGCTCATGTATTAATAAAATTATTTCTCATGTTTCTCAGCACCTATATATGTTGTATTGTGTCTTTGATCGCTTCGTTCTACTCCATAAATCTCCAATATTTACCGTTTTTATCCACATTTCTCCATGCTCTTCTGGTGGATTGTCAGTTCCGAGTTCGTTTGTTTTCTTAATAGTATGACCGCTGCACCAGATTATCACGGTCGCCCAGCGAAAGCCAAAGAAAGAGTGGGTAGGAAATTGTTTTCAGATTGTCGCCTGTCTCCGACAGCTCATGGTTCGACTTATGCAGCTTATGTGAAGTTTAACTTCTCTAACCTAGACCTAAGTAACACAAGTGGGTTAATTTAGTGTTCCATTCATAACAACATCGTATCGAGCGGCGTCGAACCCACATTACCTTATCACATTGTCGCAGATCATCAACCAGCGCTACCTTGCTTTCTTGCACATTGGCAAAGACAAGTCTCTAAAAGAAGGCTTCATTGCACCCTGAGTAATATCTACAGCTTATTATGCTTACAAAATGACAGTTCATTCTACAACATGTAAGGGAGTTTTCTCTATTAATGCCGGGGAGGAGGCCGGAAGATATTTGAAGGATCAACTAATTTTTTTGTAGCACTGACCCACCCAATGGCCCAACAAAATTGTAGTCTCCCCTGTAACTAGCCACAGAATTTCATAACCCCCACCCCACCTCACCCACCCCAACCCATTGTCAATCCCAATATCGTCCAACTATGACCTTCACCTTGTGGCACCAAGCACAACCCTCAAGACTTTTTTTGACCCACTCAGTATCTAATATGTCATTATAATAGTGCCTTGAATTTTTCTTTATCTAAAGTTATTCCACTGACGGATAAATCCGACGGTGAAAATTTCTAATGAGATATGGGAATAAAAGTCTTCCAAATCGATGTAAACTGACTCCCATCTATCATGACAACATAAACACACAGGCCTACGATTGGATCAGAAGCAGCAATTCCTTGAATTGTTTCTTGGCATCAGGATCCCTTTTTCCATCACTACAGTAGCCAAAATACAGGTCAAAAGTTTCTTCGAAGTCAATGAAGCTGTTCACTCTGGTTTGACAACCAACAAATTACCCAGACATCTGATGTGCTAGCAGGCACTCGAGAATAGCAACGAACTGACGAAGTCCTCGTAGGTGTTGCCATTTCTTTACCCTCACATGTTACCATAAGAAAAAAAGTTGTGTTTTGAAATGTGTTTGCTTGTTTCCTCTACTAGGCTGGCAGCTCAATAATTAACTGCCTTGATGATAATGCCGGTGTTTTGCATCAGAAGCCAAATTACAGTGAACAGATAAAAATTAAGAGACTGCAGAGTGAGTGCTACATAACTGGACACACAGGTGCTGCGAACTTGCTAGTGTTATTGGTCACATGGTATTAAAACCAGAACAGCATTTTTAAAAATCGCTGCTATAAAGCAAACACTCAGTTGCAATTAAATAATACAGTTTGTAACACAAGTATTTGAATAGGGGTATAAATTATTTTGTTTCCAGAAAAATGTAACTGGAAATTCCAGGGAAAGTGAGGGTTTATTACAGAAGTAAGAAATGTATGGAAATTCTAGAGGGAGAGGTTAGAATTAAACGGGAAAAATCCAATGAATATGGATATTTTATTGTACTAAATATTGAATTTTATTTCTTTTGTTTCTTTTGTTTAATTTTTCATGTCCCTCCTTAATTGTATAGTAATATTTTGTAGCCCCCCCCCCCCCCCCCTATTAATCCCAAAAAGTATTCGTGGCAATTCGTGGCCCCTCAAAATATCTTCCGTCCTTCTCCCCGGCATTAATAATGACCGCTCCCTAAGAATCTGCTCATGTTTCCTTCCAAATCATCACAGTAAATTGTTTGTCCTTCAGACTGCGTTTCTCTGAAGAAATCTGGGAAGGCAAGTGGAAATTACTCCATCAACCCTGACGGCAAAGGATTCTTTGAAGTATACTGTGACATGGAGAGCGATGGAGGAGGGTGGACGGTCATACAGCGGAGAGTGGACGGCTCTGTCCACTTTAACCGGGACTGGGACAGCTACAAACCGGGGTTTGGGTCAATGTCGGGTAACTTATGGCAGGGAAACGATAAAATTCACAGATTGACCGCCAGTAAGAGCACTGTACTGCGCGTGGACCTTGAAGACAAAGGATGTAAACCCTTGCACTACAAGTGTGACAAGTTCTTTGTTGATCACGAAACTAACCAATACATACTGACCGTGATTTCTGGTAGTGCAATGTCTGGTTTTGTGTTAGGTCATTATATTGCAACGCCATGCTTTTCAGTACAAAAGACTGGGTAAACAAGCCTCAAGAAAACCTTGAAACTAACTGTGCCCAAACCCGTGGGGGCGGATGGTGGTACCCCTTACAATGTAGTTCCTTTGATATCATCAGTCGCTACGGAAGTCTGTTTTGGTCAGAAACCCTGGGCGGAAGAAATCGCGTCACAAGATCCACTATGAAAATCCGTAAACCCCAATCTCACCAGTAAAATGAACAGCACATCTATTTGAATTTGGGACACTCGCATTCTTTGTTAAGAAAATGGTCAATTAATACTGTTGACCTAACGTAGAACGGATCGATATTAACTTTCATTGACACAGGAACTAGTAAGTTTACAGTTAACTCAGGCAATTAATTTGTTTTAGGGTGCGTTCGATTGTCTTTATTTCGGAAAAGGAAAATTTTCCGGATTTTTTTAAGGTTAAATAAGAATATCGCAGGGGTTTGCAGAAGAAGTTTCCCCGAGCTATCGCCGTCTGAGCACAGGAGTCATTTTCGTTTGTCTGTCGACACTTTTGAAGAACTGGTTTCGGATCTAGGCAACTGCCCTGAGTTTCCTCGCGGCCCTCAACATGGAGGAAGGATGCTAATATCGGTTCCCAAACACCTCCTAATCACATTATGCGTCCTTGGTAATCAGGAAGCACTGAGGTTGGTATCGGATCGCTTTGACGTCACGGATAGCTCTGTGTCTGTGTTTGTGATCATGTGAAGCTCTGAAGGACAATGTTGTCCGAACGATGTTATAGCATGGTCGGGGCAACAAAGGGCCAAAGTTATCATGGAGGGGTTTAAAAAGCACAGATGATTGGTCAAAGTTTGCGATATACCAATAAAAGCACCATTGATATGTCCAGAGAAGTACATCAACAGGAAGCATTTTCCTTCTGTCAATCTCACAGCTGTGATCATGAGATGAGGTTTGATTACCGCCATGCTGGGTGGCCAGGAAGTGTCCATAATGTACAAGTGTTTTCAAAATCTGACTTTTAGCGAAATGTGGGAGATAAGTTACCCGATGATACATATTTGTTGGAAGATGGTGTCTGTACCTTGGGTCCTCTTTAAAGATCATGGTCACCTTACACGGAAGCAGTCCAGGTATATTTTGCACTGAACTCCAAATGGTTATGGGTAACTACAAAAGTGTACACAACTCAACTACGCATGTGCAGCTTAGCCAAGGAAGTGGCTACGCAGTGCTGACGAGCTCTAACAAGAACGAAACAGCTGTCCACTGCTGCCACTTTCCTTGGCACCTGAGCTGCACATGCGTAGTTGAGTTGTACACATTTAACCACAAAAGTAACACTCATTTTTTGAAAATCATAATGGCATAAATGATTTTCTTTATTCATTTCTCATTCATGATGATTATACTGGAAGTACTATGCTGCTCTCCCACTTTTGACAGGCGACTCCTGCTCTATGCATTATGGACCCAGCTCTCGCACACCAATTATTTTTGCGGATTTTCATACTTTTACTCTGTTTCTCCCGCTTTACACTTCCTGGGATTTCTTCAAATTGCAGATGGATCTCCTTTTTTGATAAAGTGGAGTTGACGTGTGTGTTCATTAGCAAAGCAAAGTTTCATCACCTCTGGAAGTAATGCAGAAGAAAAACGTGTCCAAACCATGGAAACATACTGCAGATGAAGAAGGAACTTGATTTCAGAATTTTCAAGTTTTTAGTATTTTGATGATCAGGATCATAAACCTCTAGGAACAATTAAAGAACCATTAGTCCGTGGGCTACGATACAAACCCCTCCCCCTCCGGACAATTTTGCAGACATATACTATTTTGAAGCTTAGGTCAAGGGCTTTGGAATTCTCAAGTGGAGGCGTTAAGCGGTATAACCACTTTTGCTGATCTTTCAATGATTGAAGTCCTAAGGCAATCTGTACAACGTCCGTATAACTATTAAACACAACTAATTAACTCGGAAATTCTAAAAGCGAGTCTAAACTATCAGATATTTCTAACAGTCACCTTTTTATCAAGTATGAAGTTGAATTTCGTACTTTGTAGGCTTTAGATCAGTTCGTGTTTACTTCTCTTTCCTTACACACTTGCGTGTGTCTTTACTAAAATGTTTTGTGTAACGACGTAACAAGCGAATGTATAATCACAAACACCACCACGTGACAACAGTAAAGAGCATGACAGCGTTCTCCCATGTAAGTATGTGTTACAACGCAGGAGTGAGTGTGATAAATTCATATAGCATACACGTCCAGCTTGTATGGCCTGGTTTCCATATAACCGTAAGCGCCACAAACAGTGTTGGCGCAGCGACTGGGGCATGTACCGTAGAAATGCCGCAGACACCGTAGACTAGTGTTTCTATTTGCCTGTGGAGCCTGTACATGTGAGTGATCGCAGTGCTTGATTTACCGAGTACAATCAGGTACCGTGGAGCTACTTTGAAAGTAGGGGGCTGACTAG
>JAOEJI010265557.1:0-11848 GCA_025448255.1 Umimayanthus chanpuru | reverse complement strand
GTAGTAGTAGTAGTAGTAGTAGTCCATAGTAGATGAAATGGTAGTGTTAATAATAATAGAAGTAATGGTCACAGCAATAGTTAGTATATGTAATAATAAATATTTTGATGAGAGGAATACTCCCGTCACTAAAACTGTTATTAGGGAGGCCCCTTAGAATAATAGACCTCTGTAAATTGAAAACATGAAGTTGGCTCTTTGTAAATCCCATAAAATTTAGAGCACAAGTCGAAGTTGGTAACCAGCGAGAAACTGGGGAACTCATCTGAGAAATCTGACATTGGAAAACTTTTTAATAACAAACAAAAATTACAGAGAATGTGTGTTGAGATTCAGTTGGACGTGCAAGTTTACACGCCTGAGAGTGACTCGCCTTACATTCAGCCTCAGCCAGTTTATCAGTATGTAAATTCTCCTTACATTATCCACACAAAATAAGTTGTGTGGTTATGAGAATAAAGCAAATAACCAAGCACAGCAGTTAATCCAAGATGAAAAAACAAAATTCTCCGAACCTGTTTATAAGGAACCTATAGAGACAGTTTAGGAGAATTCAACAATAAATCATGTGGCATGTTTTGGGCTGAGAGGGTTAAAGACTTCGCAAATGAGATAAATCCCTCGATTTTTACCATCTCACAAACTATGATTTGTTTTTTCCATTCCTGGCATTAAAAAGAGCTAACTTCAAGTTTTAAGTTGAGACAGAATTCGTGATAAAGTTCTAACGCAACAAAGAACTAAACTGATGAGAGAATGACATATCTTTTTAAAATACAAAATGGATAACAATGACTGTCTGATATTGGGTCTCATCACCTTGAATGCGTGCACACGTGACATCACGTACTGGTTTGCGTCAATAGGACCGCGTGCTATGTACGAACAAGAGAGAACCCCTTGGACCCATACTATATAAGAGAACCCATTTTCTTGGTTGCAGTAGCAGATATAATGCTGATTTGTCTACACGAGCTATTACTCTTCACTTCACGTATTTTTGTTTGGTGTAATTTGGTGGTTCAACTACAAGAATGGGAACTAAATTTAAAATGCATTTGCGAATGAAACATAATATCGGGTTAATGAACTTACTTTTGACCTTTAGATCTGTTTTAAGCGACGACCATTCGTACTTTTTTATTGCTAGTCGGTAGTTCTGTCTTTCTATGACTCGGTTTTCGGCTTAGACAGTCTTGGTAGATAACCGTTTCGCGTGTTATGTCCGTGTTCTTTGCTTCCACTCAATTTTTAAATTTAAAAATCTGTCAAAATACCCAGAGATGTCTTCTTTGATTGCGTTCTGCACTAAAATACATCGATTTGTCCAATGGCTAATGGAAAGCCAGCTGACTGACTCAAATGATTCGGCTAAAGGCTGATTATTTCCATATATTCCACTTGCATTCTCTCACTCTTCGTACAGATTAACGTTAACCTATCGAAAATACTCTCAATTCCTTCACATGATCCTTTTAAAAATATTCTGTTTTTAGTCGTGTAATGATTATAATTACCATTCGTTAGTAATGCCAGGGAAGAGGGTTGGCAAATTTCTGAAGCAGTTTTAAGAAAACCTGGTGACCTCCCCTTTTTGAAAACAAGAAATGTATGACCCCCTGCTTTTCACATACCTTAGCTTTTTAACCTTGCTAAACTTCAACAATTTTCCTTGACACTCTCTTGACCTTCTCGCTATTAAAAAATTATGACCCTAAGGCCCCACTGGCATAAAAGATGAACAGTTCCTTAGTCCGAATCAATCTTCGTACAGTTAAAATTATTGCTCGGCTACTTTTCTTAACTTTCTCGGAAATGTCAGGCAAGCCGAGACCATAGTTTTTGAGCGTTTAGGCCGTATCCATTTTACGTAAAATTTCTAGTCTTCAAACTGCCCTCGCAAGAATGTCACTTTTCCTGTTCCTAACAGAACTCTCAGAAATAAATTTCCTATCCCCTCTCCTCTCCCTACGGATGGAGATCTCTGGCCTGCTGCGTTTGCCTTGAAAAGTTTGTCATTAAATCCACCTTTCCCATTACTGTCTCGGCATTGTGCTGTTTAGCACAGACAATAATCAACTGGCTTTTTCAATTATTTGTGAAAAATATTGACTTTTGTGACTTTGGTCAGCTGATAGCAGTAGCCAAAAGCAACTACTGGAAAACTGCATCTCCGATGTGATAACGTTGCTCTTATGATTGGCTACATGTCCAACTTCGAAAGTTAAAGAATACATACTGAGCTCAGTACAGCAACAAGGAAAGTGTCTATGCTCCTTGGTTTGAAAATGAAAACAAACGTGGTTGGAATTGGGTGTGTGTTTTTTGTGTAGTTTCCGACATTGCGTGAGACCCTCGATATTATATCAAACCTTGACTTGATAAAGTTTTTCTCAGTCAAAACATAGTCGCCGGCACCACATGAAAACATTTTTTGACAAAGAAACAACAAATTCCTTTTTTAAAATAAATTCTTTAAAGTGATTAGTAGAATAACAATACTCCTAGTTTGCTATTTTGCTGTTGCTTTATCAAATACGAAAACGTAGCGAGCACATTTAATAAAATGAGCTATCGGAGTTATGTTTAGAAAATATTTATGAAAAAAAGCAAACCACAGTTCATCGAAGTTTCTATGTAAATGCCTTTAAATTTTTTGTACCGTTCTGTTTAATAACCGATATAATTGGTATATTTCCTAAATCGTAACCTTGCACGAAGGCCAACTGAAGTTCTAAGTCAGAACATGGGTACGTGCTTTTCGGATAGAGACACATTCTCGAAACAAAGGCACTTCAACTTCGTTGTAATTTTCACAATTTGTTCTCAAAGTGAGTCATGCATTTGTGGTCTTCGTTCACGGACCCCCGCGAAGAAGCTTTGCAAGAGATTAATGTTCACAAGTGATGTCTTGCTGTTTGACTATTTTAAAAAGATTACTAAAATATCTTTGTAAGAACTTACATTATCGGCTTAAAAAGGCAGTGGGCTTTTTTACAAAGAAAATATATTGTCGAAAGCTGTATTTCTTTGTAGTTTCATTCGTCACGGAAGCACCACAAAAGCTTTAAGAATTCTTTGTTGTTAAAATATACCAAACGCGTTTGGAACTGCGTGGAACAATTGGCAAGTACTGGTAATATCAGCTTCTGTGAATTGTATTATTAAACAGCTGCGTTCAGTTTATTATTGTTTGATACGAGGCTTTGAAACGGCGCACCAGGGATCCAATTAGTACTAGAATCATTCTGGCAGTGGCGAAAACGTTTAGTTTATATTGTGACAGCAGGAGAACAGCTTATTCGCCATTGGACAAAATCATTGGTGGACAAGCTGCAAAAGCCAAATACATGTAAAACTTGTTTAAGATGTCAATTGCTCTGACAGGAAGCATAATCATATGGTTTGTCAGCTGCCCGAGATCCTTTGAGAATTTCCGACGGATTTTATCATATCCCATGTTTATGTTTGGAAGAGAAATTCTTTGAAGAAATTTACCGACGATAAAGAGGTCGTTCCGCATTCTTTACACCAGCTTAAAACGAACTTCAGGTCTCTGGTTTGAAACGAAATCCCCTTGAGGTAAGCCGACTTTTCATCAGAAATTTTCTCATTATTTTTATACCATCCACAAAACGAAATTATTAATATTATTTTGCTCTTTGTTTTGGTTTCACTGTGGTCATAGTAAAAACGTTGTTTTAGTTGACCCGTTTGTTCTTGCTTTTATGCTGACAACAAAGTTTTAACCTGTACGATGGGTCTATAATCGGCGATTGATTCTGCTACATTAAACTTTGCTGAAATAGATGAACATGTAGCTGAGCTGTTGTACAAACTAATGTGGACACATTACGCTTGCAAGCCAGCCACACAACAAAGAATCCTGTCGACGGCTAAGAATCAAGACGCTCAGTTTGTATGTTTTATCGGAATATATTTCTTTAAAATCTCAAGAACTGAATTATAGTAAGAGGGGATGGTTCGCCACTGCAGACGATCGACATTGAGTAATTGCCACAGTAAGCATTCAGTTGTCCCGTACTCAGGTAGACAGAGTGGTTAGTGATTTTTAAAAAGCAATTACAGTTGTTCCGGCAAGGATTTAGTACAAAAGGAAGGATTTAAGACAATTACAACAAAGTGAAGCCAGTTTAAGTCCATCTGAGTTTACAATTGGATTTCAAAAAGTACAAGAAACTTGCAGCCGGATAAGTGAAATTCTCGCCTCAAAATTGGTAAACTGAAGGTCAAATTTTGGTTCATCCAGTTCGCTGGAATAAATGACGTTTCATTGTTCAAATGATGATTGAAATTTTGGAATAAAAGAATGAGTGATGTAAGAAATAAAACCAGGACGATTTAAGAAATCGCTTTAAGAAAATAGGATGTGATGCTTCAATTAGAGCTTAGTTGCTCGAAAATCCTTAATGTTCTTGTATTTCCCACCAGGCAAATCCACGCCGAGTTTCAATATGTAACTGCAATTCTACTATAGTTTAGAATCGTTTGAGATGTCCAAATATACGTTACTTAATACTTGTGCAGTAAAAGGATCGGAAATAATTTTTAGAATCTTGCAGATTGTATTTACCTTTGCAAGATTGGTCATAATCGACAATTCACCGAAGCACGCATGTAAAACTGCAAGCAAAGGCATGACTGACATGCAATTACGTTTTTGTTGTTTGTGTTATTTGGTTATACTGATGTTCATTTCACGGCCTGAGAATAAGATGAATAAAGTTGTGTTGTATTTGTGCATACCAAGCACTGAATAGTCAAGCTCATATGACGATTCCAAAAGATCATATTTTGATTCCCAGTGAAGCAAAGAAATGAACAATAATTTCTTGTTTAAAGCTCAGAAAATCGGGATTTCATCTTAGGATATAGCACAACTACTTGCACTGAATAGTCAAGTTCGTGTGAGTATTATGACGATTCTAGAAGTTCATGTTTTGATGCCCTGTGAAGGAGAGAAATGGACAATTATTTCTTCTCTAAACCTCAGAAAACCAGGATTCCATCTTGGGATTTATAGCACAACTACTTTTGGCCAAGAAAGAATTGCTCACCAGGTAAGATGACCGGATACTGGTATAGAGAATCATGGTTTTGAATGGTAATGACAATACGTACAGATGAAGTAAAATTTGTTTCTATCCAATCTGATCTTCGTTGAACCTAAACAGGATTTGTAAAATCACGGAAAACTTACCTGCGCTGAGATGGAAAGTTACAAGAGATCGATGACAATATGTTAGATGACACATTACGTGTCAAGATGAATATATAGAGATGATAAAACAACGCATTTCAGTTTCTATTCACAACCATTCCTATTAATTGGGTCCCAAATTTGGTATATCAGTTATTTTTTCAGTGTTCCTAGTATTCTTCGAGAATTTCTTCCCACATTCCTACGGTCAATTGTATTGACTATTTCAGTGACCACTTTGTTGCTTCATAGTCATAACTCTACGCCTTATCGATTTCGGTTTGAGGTTCTTATACCGCTATGCATGCAGTTTTCAGTTAGATTATCTTGGATATTATTGTTTAATGCCGATTGTTGTTTAATGACATTCAGATCGGAGATTTTTATAATTGGATATTCAGTTATGCCAACAAATAGTCCGAAAGTTGACGGAGCAGCTCATTGACATTTTCAACTGAAAATTGTAAGCAACCGTTTTTGCAATGTTTGCTGAAGATTTGAAGAGAACGAAGAGCTGTGGAATGGATAGGAAACTTCTTCCAAAATGATGGAGTGACTTGTAAGCAACGTTTTCCAGCAAATGAATATAATTAAGGTATAATTTGACGAACAAATCTATCCAAATGAGTATTCAATTGATGCGATGCCGCGGTGTGTGTGCAATCGAACGACCAAGAAAGATGGCGAGTGCACCTTATTTAACCACAATACCTTGCGAACCAAACACAGCCAAGAGGCACAAAGAAAGCCATATATTTTTGGGAAACTCATCCCTGTACTAACAACATTGTGAAGAGTAAGTTTTATGTTGTTGGAACTTTTCTATTCGTTTTTATGAGCATTAAGAAGATTTCCGCGGGCAAAGAAGTATGGGTAGAAGTACTAGTCGCTGTCTCTTTCAGTGCGGTGAAAGCCACATTCCAGAAGTGAAATGAAATGAAATGACAATTTCTGCATAAAGTCAAAAGACATAAGCAACCTTCTGTATTGGTAACCTCATTGGTAGATTTCAGACCTTGAATACCAGCTGCATTATTTTCGGGTGTCTGTGTGTTGTATTGTAAATCATATAGATTATAAAGAAATGAATTGAATTGAAATGAAATGAATTAAATTGAAAAGAAGCGATAAGCGACTCTGTTCTTCAAGTCGTGGGTCGTACGCTCTCTGCAACAAGGTCGATAAGAGAGAAAGATGAAACGCGATCTTTTAAGTCCACAAATGGAAAAGATTCGATGTTTTCTACTTTGTGAAACATAAAGTAGCACCTTATCATCCGTGGATCCACCATCCTCAGCCAAAGAAAGACTAATATTGCCAGAACACAAAACGATTTAGCCACCTGAAGTAATCCTCACTTGCCGCCACTGTTGAGTTTTGAAATGCGACGTAATGGGCTAGTGCCAGGCTACGCTCCCGCAATGAATGCAATGATAATGAACGAGAGGGGATCTGGTTCTAGCACTCCGACCAAATATGTCGCACTTCAAGATAATGGTTCCTCAAATGTCGAGTAGCTTGCGAACTGAACATAACTATCAATAAGTTTATCTGCAAGCAAGCAACCACTTTGACGGACTTAGGAAATACTAGTATATTTCAAACACTACTAAATGTATTCAAGTCAAACAAAGACATGACTTGATAATTCTTGATTTTTCGCTAAATGATTTGGCTTTTACAGGCTCAAATATAATTTTCCTGTTCTTCAAAACATATGTTTATATTCTTAAACGTTTTAATAAAGACTGAAATCTTCGTGTTGTGTTTTTCACATATGAAATCATTGTTAAATCATTTAGAAATGAAAGTCGATACCTTTTATTATGTTTTTTTGAACTTTGATTTGTCTCAATCAGCTTTGCAAAGCATCAGTTTTTTACTGGAAATCATTTGCCCTTTTAAGACGAAGAAATGTAATCGCTTTTTAAGAACTGTATACCATATACTAAACTAATTCAAAGATACTTTATTTCGAATTGAACAAAAAAACGACCAATAATGTATGTCTCATCATCAGGATTATAGCTGCAGAGCTTTATTAAAAATTGTGTTGCGATTAATTTACTAGAGGTTAATTTATCGTAAAATCAATAATCGCCTGTATCTGTTGATCTATGTATTTTGCTACTTCTTTCAAATTTTGACGAGCTGAGCAATCAGTTCTAGTTGGGGTGCAAAGTATTGGTATTGCGCAACTAGTTTATTTGCACGTGGGCCAACACAAAGCTGATCATTCAAGCGGAAGTTCTCCATTTAAACGCCGTTCAGCGCATTGTTCCCCAATATTAAACACCTGTCAGTAAGATGCATTTTCAAATTAAACCTGGAAAACTGTAATCATGATATTCTCACCTTTTTAACTGTACGAAAGTTTTGTACACGAGAAATAAAAGGCGATGGGAGAAAAAGCTTGGCATGAATATTTCGTTTCAAAAACCTGAAAACAAAAGCACACATAAAAAGCCACCCCAGGAAACCTCCACAAAGACTCTCGCCCGCCTGAAACAAAACGGGAAGGATAATTGAACCTTTGTTTTTCAACAAATAAACAAACACCAGTAGCCTGATGGATAGCAAGTTCGACAAGAATAGAGCGAAAGACACTAGTTTTAAAAAGCCTTCTTGATCACTGTTTTACAAGTTTTCAGGCAATTTTCTAATCTTTCGTTCTTTGAAACTGTTTTCTTGTTGTTTTGTGTTTTATCCATCTAGCTTTTTAAGATTCTATTTTATGAGTCATGTTTTCAATCTTTTTTTTTCTAGCAATGAACATTAATATTTAGAGAAGGAGTTACCACAGCTGAACATCTCCTGATTCAAATTTATCTAAGCAGTTCTCTTGAATTTTGCTGGAATATTGAAAAATTAAACGTTTTGCCGGAAATAGGAGCTATTTGACTGATTTCGCTTTTACATTTTAGACGGGACTTTCAATCAAGACAATGGGCGATATTTCTAGCAAAAAGGTGAAACTCTGAGGTAGGAATATATTTGTTGTTAGACTTACCAGACACACGTAGAACTGAAGTTATTCAGAGTTTTAAAATTTTATACATTACCTACCGAAAAGCTGAGAAGATAAGTAAATAATGTTAGTTTATTTTAAATAAGAAGTTTAGGACATTGAGCCAAGACCATCATGATTTAAAAGAATCAAATGGGCACTTTACTTCAAATGTTTCCCGCTGAGTCACTCCGCTTACAACCTTAAATGCAATTTCTTGCAAAACGTCATTGATATTCAGTGGCACAATTTATACACGTGCCAAATCCATTTCAAAGAATCATTTAATAATTCCACGTAGCAAAACGTGGCACCTTCCACAGAACGTGGGTAAAGTGGTCAGGGTTTTGATTCTTTTTAGAATTCTTCTACATTATTTGAGATTTAGACCCAGCAAGAGCACATGGAAAACAAAGTGGAATCATCTTTTATCATCCACTTTAAAAGTAATTCTGTGGCTGAAATACGTCTCGGGGAGTTCTCGGGACCCCCCAGTGTCCATTGTACCAATTATTTTAACCCTGGCAGGACATCGGGCGCAAGTGTTTTGTCGTCTTTCGTAAAACCTTGGAAACGGTTACTTGACAGTAATTTATTGCCCTCCAAGAAGCTATTTGTACGTGCAGGAAACGAAACAGCGTGTACATTCAGTTTAAAAGAAAACGATCAGGCTAAACGGTTAGCGATGCCATAAAGAAATTAGAGCTGAACGAGTGAACACTCAAAGGTAGGAAAATTAAGTAATTAACTAATCTAGCCAAGAAAACAGACATTTTTAATAAGATGGACAAAATTGAGACAGATAATGCTGGGAAAAGCCCTCAGTATAGGGTCAGTAGCTAGAATGCTCGTTTTTACCTATCACTATCAGTAACTAGCAAAGTCAAATGAGCTTCCTTCCGGATTAACCAGCTGAACGATTTGCTTGAGTATTTTCTTGATGTATAATATAGTTTTATTTATAATTACATCTTATTAAAATGTTGTATTCTCTCGATAATATTAACAAATTAGTTTCATCCTGTACTGGTGAACGTAAGATCAAGAGGAAGCTCTGAGGTACCGCTAAGGTTCCTTTTCATTTGTCGAGGTTAAACTGACTGGTTAAACAGGCCGTCGTCGGTTCTGAAATGAAACGTAACAAGTATTTGAACTACCGGTCCTGTTTAAGAATTAGAGCCATTCAGACCAGTGTAATCCGTGTTACGGCTTTGTTTAGGGTTAGTCTACAGAAGTTGGTCATTATTCATCAAGAATGCGTTTTGTAAACGGGAAGTGGGATAGAGGATGATCCATAATCAAGCGAACGACTCTGAGAATGTATAAGACCCTTTCCTATGTCGAAGATCTATGTACCAATTAATTAAAAGATGAACTGCCTACATCACTTTAAACATTTTGATGACCATTTACGAGATGTGAAAAACTGAAGAACGGTCATACCCGTCCAAACCAGCTAGTGGCTAAAACCTCCCGTGCCTTCTACATGAACATATGTAAATTTGAGAATCGCAAAATGAAAGAACAATAAAGACTCGTTTTCAAACTTGGGAGGCGTAGCTCCCCAGGAAAACACAGAACAATTTTCAATCTTGAAGTTTCATACAATCTTCTTTAACCGATCAGATACTTCGAATTCCAACTTATGTTGAAGTCTAAAAGTGCCAAACTACTCTAAAATGTCATATGTGACAAGTCACGTGACTATATTAAATTTATTTATTTCGCTTGTATCTTGCTTATTTCGAAGTCTAAAAGTGCCAAGCTACTCCAACATGTCATATGAGACTCAGGGTTGTGTTGCTTGATGACGTCACAAGTCACATGACTATATTAAACTTCTTTATTTCGCTTGCATCTTACTTATTTCGAAGGCTATGGATGCCACTAAATGATTCCATATTTTAAATGAGACACAAAGTGTGTGTCGCAATAAGTGATTTGGTAACGTCACATGTCATGTGGATATCATAAATCACGTAATTTTGCATGCAAGGTTATGGTTATCAAACTATTC
Source organism: Umimayanthus chanpuru (assembly GCA_025448255.1). Lineage (NCBI taxonomy): Eukaryota > Metazoa > Cnidaria > Anthozoa > Zoantharia > Parazoanthidae > Umimayanthus > Umimayanthus chanpuru. Next base: position 1,603 of record JAOEJI010265557.1, on the reverse strand, counting down.
CGTTAACTAAATATCACTAGGCGTTATCACAATGACTTCGATTCATTTCAGTGTTGGTTTGTTTAAAACAAAAATTGTTCCCTCATTTATTGCCTCACTCAATGTTAATTCGATTGCCCTACTATGCAGCTGGACGCGCAGAAGTCGCGTGGTTCTTTCCATCCAAAAGATTACTTTTCCACTGTTACATGGACTGCTCCTCTGTATGTCACGTGATGACACTAGAACTCAAGTGGAGTTTACCTTAATATTCTAACAAGTATAGCCAAATAGTCGACCACTTAAAATAGCTTCTAGTAACCCTAACAATTGGCCCTTGTACTGCAGTCCCGGCGGAACCGGGCCGGACCAACTTTTGAGCTCGGTCGCATTTTTTTTTCATTTATAAAAAATTTGTGAACTTTTTAAAATCAAAAGTGTATACATAATAAGGCGATATCTTCTAACAGGAAAATTGCGACAGCGGCATTCAACCCACGTACTTGGAATAACGAAACATCGATTTGGAAATTATTAATGTTTCGTCAGCAACAGAAAGCAAAGGAATGGCAACTTACGTTTCAAAACCAATTATTTGAACAAATCCATTACCGTACTGAAATAAATGTCAACTTGGTGCTAAACACATGCAATTTTAACCGTAAGTTTCGGCTCATTTTTTCGTAAACTTTCTCTGAGAATGCGCCAAATGTGCATTTAAGAGAAGCAGTAAACTTCAAAATTTCGCGGAGGAGCATGCCCACGGACCCCACCAGTGTGCCGGACCAACACTGAACTCCTTCCGCCGGGCCTGCATTGTAGTATAAATGACCATACAAAGACTTCTGTTCATACTGTCTGCCTCTAAAGTATGTGTTGTCTACGTTTTTAAAGCTCACAGGCAAAATAAGGGTTTGTTTTGTATGCAGGTGCATATACCAGATCTGTTTAAAGTTTCTGAAAAGGCAAGTGACGTCATCGTTACGCCGCAATGAGACGTCATAACTATCGGCAAAATTTCAAAATGATCAAAAGTTTAAAAATTTTATTTAAAAATGTTTCTGACTTCGAGAAACAACAAACAGATGATAAGTCAACTTACTTACTAATATAAATGACGGTACAGTTTCCTAGAATTTGTGTGGTACAGAGCGCGTTTAATTTCTTCAGCTGAGAAAGTTCAATTTTCAACCTCACATTATATGCATTAGCTAATAAACTGTAACATTAATATTTTACTCAAATTTCTTGCATTAATTGCTATTAGTGTCACTATATTTGTATATCCTCTTTTTTTTTGTTGGTAACGCTTTTAAATGCTTGTCTGCCAAGGGTAGCCTTAAATTTTAACACAGTAAAAAGTATATAATATCACTGCCATTTTGGATTTCTTAGAAAGATATTACGCAACACTTATGACGTCACAATTCACATGCATTTGTTTGAAATATTTCGTTAGTCGATGACCAAATATGGCGTCGAAAACGGCGTTGCCATAGCAACAAGTGATATCCTTACACCAATTTTTTCAGAATCTTGTTCTCCAATAGATTAGTAAAAGCTGCCAAATTTTGTGGGTTTACTCGAATATCAAGAAATGGTTTCAAATTAGCGCGGACACTCC
>JAOEJI010264446.1:0-11849 GCA_025448255.1 Umimayanthus chanpuru | reverse complement strand
ACCCACCCAAATTCCTGGCTACAGGCCTGATACAATCATCCCCACTGACATTCACAAACAAACCTCTAGCGTAGTTTTCGGTCCGTACAGCTTCCAGATTTTTCGTTGTCGCACATCCAAACCTCTGCCAGGATGCTGAAGGAAGTTTAAATATTTAATCTTTTTAATCCAATATTTGACAAATGTCCAGGCACATCACAGGGAGATGTTTACCTCTTTTTCTCATTAACATAAATGTACACTTTCTCAGATGACCAAGACCATCGTTAGAGTCTCTACAGATGAGGGAAATAATTATCGATAGCTATTAGTTGTCGATAACAAACATAAATATGTAACTAAGAAATTCCATGAACAGACCATTGCTCTACATTGTGTATAAATCGAAACTGTACAGACCACTATTAAGTCGCTGAAATAAAAGGCAAATCAGTAACTGATCATCATCTAAAACGTGTGCAATTGTACAATTGGTTTCGGCTCCATTAAATCCTATACCAATTGCAGACCACTTTAGGAGGAGCCACCCACTATGCGAGCTCAGTTACTGAACAAACGTTTGTATGGGCAAGGAAAATAAAATAATAACCGTTAATATAAAGTAAGCGTCCAACGTCAGAATGCAATACAATGGTATAAGAACGCGCGAGCAAAAAATAAGTATAAATTTCCCAACTGGGATTTTGAGTTTGCCAACTGAACTGTGCTTCCACTGATGAGGCTATTTTTACTTTCTTTTGTACTATTTTCTTGATTCTCCATTTATTTTATTTTTTCGTTTGTTTGTCTCTGTATAAAGATGTAGCACTAACCATATTCTGACTTACTATAGGCTATCTTATTCCTGACTTTCTTCTTTAAAATTCATTCTAAATGGCCACCTGTCTAGAACCAGTTACTTAAAGGTTGTTACGAGTTTCGGTTAGGAGACAGATTGCTTGTTACGTGACTGAACGCAGGGCTGGCGGTAACACAACAGATGAATTTAATTCACACACAGCGTATGCAGTAAACTTACAAAACTCCGTGGCTTATCCACAACAAAAGCTGATGCACGCGTCCCACTGGACTAATCTTCAGAACTTCACTGGTCTCGTTGATTATACTCTTATCACTTTCTTATCGCTCTCTTATCGCTCTCTTATCGCTTTCCCATCCAAACTAGCTTGTCTTATATACTTTATAGTCTATATTCTAGAAAGGTACGAAAGTATCCATATTTAGAAACATTACATCATACGTATGCTATTTTAGGAAATTACAACACGATTTCTAATTGTAAACAACTAAATGTTCTAGACTGTTACAGAATATTACACTATGAGTTAGCAATTCTAATGCTTCTAGAATGTTCTATGGAAAGTTCCTGAATGCTCAATGAAAGCAAAATGTTCTAAAGAGTTCCAGACTGTTCTAGACGGTTCTAGCGGTTGTTTCAGAAAGTTCTGGAATGAATAACATTAACATACAATCTTTTTGTAACATAACTCCCTCACGGAGAAGAAATTTCCAAAAAATTTCTGCCCTAACAAAAAAAATTGTGAAATAATCTGAAAAACTATTAATGGATCTGGTAGCAGCAGTTCATAATAGTATTTACTTGATAACACGACTCATGTAGTCTGCTCCCACATTGTCGGATCCCTTGATAGCTTCAACTCTGAAGTTGTAGCTCTGTAGAAACATGGCCCATCGCATCAGTCGGTCGTTACTGAACTTGGCACTGTTCACATATTTCAAGGGTTCGTGGTCAACTTGTAACACAAACTGCACTCCATACAGGTAAATGTTGAATCGTTTAAGAGCCCACACAATGGCTAAACACTCCTTCTAGAATAGTTACGCTCAGCGTTTGATAGCTTCTTACTGGCATCACAAACAGGAAACAACTTACTGTCATGCTCTTGCATCAGAACAGCACCCACTCCATAATCAGATTGCATCGGTTCTGAGGCAGTAGGTCTTCTTGGGATCGGGGACGTACAAGATTGGTTCACTAGCGAGGAGGGTCTTGAGGGTTTGGTAAGCTTTTTCTTGAGCATCACTCCAGTCTACTTTGTTAGGCTGTCCTTTACGTGTGAGGTCTGAGAGAGGTGCTGAGATTGCTGCAAAGTTAGGGATAAAATCTCTGTAGTACCCTGGCAGGCCCATAAATGAACGCACCTGCGTTTTGTTTGACGGCCTTGAAGTATTGTGGATCTTTTCCACATTGTCTTCATGAAGTCCGATCATTCCTCGTTTCAACTGGTGACCAAGAAAGTCAATTGTCTCTGCTCCGAAGAGGCACTTGCTTAGTCTGATTGTTAGGCAGGCTTGTTTGAGACGTTCAAACAGTTTATTCAGGGCTTGAAGGTGCCCTTCCCAGGTAGGAGTGTGGACAATTATGTCATCCCAGTAGTAATCCACACTGTCGAAATCATCAATAGACCCTATGCATGAATGGCGGCAATTCAAATATTCTTTTGTCTACATTCAAATTAGCCCAACTAGCCTCATTTTGGATAACATATTCGTTTGAAAGTTTAACTCAAGAACAAGGCTAGTTGGGCTAATTTCAATGTAGACAAAAGATTATTCAAATCGCTGCCATTTATGCATAGGGTCTATAAGCTTCTTCATACCACGTTTCAACGTTGCGGCAGAATTCACAATTCCGAATGGCATTTTAAGGAACTCATATGAGCCATTAGGAGTGACAAAGGCAGTCTTGTGTCGGTCCTCTTCTGGGACTTTGATCTGCCACTATCCCTTGCTGAGATCAATTCTGGAAAAGTACTTGTCTCCGCTCAACTTGTGAAACAGGTCTGCGGCAGTTGGCATTGACTCTGGGTCAACTACAGTCAGTTTGTTAAACTTTCTGTAGTCTACACATACCCTGTTCGTGTTATCTTTCTTCTTGACAACCACCACTGGCGAGGAATATGGGGATGTTGATTCTCTGATGACTCCCATCTTGATCATATCATCTATGTCTTTCTTGAGTTCTTCACGTATACTGTAAGGCAGTGGATACGGTTTGCTTCTGATGGGATTTTCTGTAGTGAGACTGATGTGGTGCTCAATCAGGTTTGTGGTACCTGGAGCTTCAGTGAATAAGCTTGAAAATTGGTCTGCACAGTTCGTAAATTCAGCCTTTTGTACCTCCATTAAGTTCGAGGCCAAAGTGATGTCATCAATAGATTTTTTGGCCATATACCTACCTATCTCAACAAGGTCCTCGTCGCTATCAGGGTCAGTCTCTGGCTCAACATCTGCAGCATCGGCTTCTAGTTCTATTTTCTCGTTTATTGCTGCACTTGCGACGTCTTGTTCAAGGGACTTCTTAAGCAAGTTGGCATGGTAGACCTTTGTCTTTCCCTTCACTTTGACCTTATAGTCATTTAAACCAACCACTTCACTGGCGTCATACGGACCTTTCCACTGCATCAAGAGCTTGTTATGGTCTGTTGGCAGTAACACAAGGACTTAATCACCGGGGTTAAACTTTCTCACCTTTGCATTCCGGTCATAGTAATGCTTTCCTCTCTGTTGCGCCTTCTGCAACTCACTGTGAGCGATTTCAAGAGTATCTTCAAGCTTCTCCCTGAGCTCAAACACGTATTGGTAGCTGTTTTTCACTTCAGGTTCTTCAATGTCGCTCGTCCATAGTTCCTTCAGGATACATATTGGACCACGCACAGCTTTTCCGTACAGCAACTCAAAGGGGGCAAAACCTGTTGACTCTTGACGTACTTCATGATAGGCGAATAGTAGTGGGTTGATGTAGCGGTGCCACTGTTTTGGCTGCTTGCTGCATAGTCGTCTCAACATAGTCTTCAGTGTGCCATTGAACTTCTCTGAAAGACCACTGCACATGAGATGATACGGGGTCGTGTTCAGCTGCTTCATACTCAGCATGCGGGTCACCTCCTTCATGCAGTCTGACACGAACTGAGTTCCAAGGTCACTAAGGATTTCCTCCGGCACTCCAAGGTAACAGAATATGTTGACTAGTGCGACTGCAACAATCTCAGTGTCAATGTTCTTAAGGGGTACGGCTTCAGAATAACGCGTTGCAAAGTCCACAAGCGTCAATATAATTATAACGGTGCCCTTGTTCACTAGGAGGACCAAATCAGCCAATCAGATCAATTGCTACCCCTTTGAACGGTTTGTCAATCAGTGGCATCCTCTGGAGGGGAACTTTTGGTACGGACTCCTTGTTCGCTGTTTTCTGACATACGTCACAAGATCTACAATGTCATGACACATCACCTTGAATACCCAGCCAGTAGAAAGCACTCAAGATCATGTACATTGTTTTCTTAACACCCATATGTCCACCCATTATTGACCCGTGGGCTACTTCCATCAACTGTCGTCTAAGGGGAGAGGGTACCATGACTTGTCTCACTGGCTTGCCATTGTTCACATGAGGGTGCTTAAAAATGCGACAAAGTACCCCATTCTTTACCTCAAAGGAAACTTCCTTTTCTCCTTTCACCATGACGCCCTCTCGATCCCTGTAGCTCTTTAGACTGTCATCATCAAGCTGCATCTTGACTAAAGTGTCTCTGTCAACCACGGGACTTTCCCTGCTGCTTGGAACCCTCAGTGGTGTGGACTTTCCCTCCTTCTTTGCTTGGGGGCTCTGATGGTTACTTCACACGCCTCTTGCCAGGTGGGGTCTGGTTCATCTGCAGGTCTGGCGCCAGGTACGCTACCGATGATCAGGTCGTAGAGTGCATCAGGAAGGCATTGGGCCTCAACCTCACCAGTCAGGTAGGGGGTATCAACTGCGATGCGGGCTATTGGAACTTTCTTCACTGTGTTGTCTATCAGTAGCATAAAGCTAAAGTCACCTAAGTACTGTTCCTCGGTTACCAAGTTTCTCTTGACATTAATGCCACTACAACCAGTGTCTCTTAAAACATTCACAGATTTTCCGGCTACTCGTTCCTAGCTATGGGCATCTTACTTCTAGAACCAGACAAAGGTTGGACACACGCACTGCGTAATAAAGGAACTTTCTTACCGCACGCCAGAAGTAGCTGGTCATCCTCAATGCAAGACTGGCTCTCTTCTGGTGAAGTTTGAAGAGGGTGTGTCTGTACGAGGCAACCTGCGCTTAACTGTCCTTTATGTCCAGGCTTACCTGCATTACTCTGCGTAGCTGACTTTGAAACGTTAGATCTACAGTTCCGTGCTTCGTGGGCCTTGCTTTCCGCAGCTGTAACAATGCTTCGTTGTCTGAACTGAACAGTTGACAGCCTTGTGCCCTCGAGAAACACTACGGTAGCACTGTACTTGCGACCCTCCATCGGCCAAGGGCTTCACGTTCTCATCAGACTTGTTTGTGGGGGCTGACTTGCGTCCTGACCCAAACAAATGTCTGCCATGGGCTTCCAAGTACTGGTCAGCCATCTTTGCCATTTTATCTAAGGTTTCCGGTGCTCGTTCACGCAGGTAAACAGCTAGCTCCTTTGAGAAAGAGTTAATGAATTGTTCCTTAACAATAAGATCTTTCACTCCCTTGAATGACTGCTCAGTCTCCGATAGTTTGACCCAACGCATGAGGTATGTGGAGAGGTGAACAATTTTAAACTGGTCTGGGCTTTAATCAGTTTCTGGCTTTGATGCCCTGATTTTACGGCGATATTCATCTTCTGTTATATCATACCTTTTCATTAGCGCCGCCTTCATTTGGTCATAATCACTTGCCACCTCTTCGGATAGACGTGAGGACACATCAAGTGCACGACCAGACAATAATGCACTCAACTTTATAGCCCAACTCGTCCTGTCCCACTTAGCTGTGGTTGCAAATCTCTTGAAGCGCAGGAGATAAGCGTCGAGATCGTCTTTTCCACCCACAAATGACGGAAGTTCCGGAGCTTTGGCTCGGTCTTGCACTACTTGAGGCTGAGCTGGTGCCTGTTTGCCGTACTCCAGCTCCAAACGTTTCATTTCTAATTCATGTGTTGTCTAGCTTCTTCTTTTTCTCTTTCTCGTTCTTCTTTTTTTCTTTCCATCCTTCCTCTTTTTTCTTAACAACTCTCTGTCCAGCTCCAACTCTTCCTTTCTTTATTCACGCTCAAGACACCTGGTTTCTCTCGCTTTGATCTCCTTTTGTTGGATTTCCTCTTTCTCTCGTTGTTCTTTTATGAATGCAATTAAGTCAGCTCCTTCGAGTCCAAACTCTTTTCCAAGTTCAATGAATCTCTCCATTTTAGATGCACAGTCGTAGATCCGATTTCACACTTGCTGACACCACTGTACTTTAACAGCTTGCTCCCTTACGGTCGATTGCAAACCTTTCCTGGTTATGTTAGTCCAACAAAGAAATGTTCTGCTCCTCCCAGACAGGCCCCCAGTGTTACGAGTTTCGGTTAGGAGACAGATTGCTTGTTAAGTGACTGAATGCAGGACCGACGGTAACACAACGGATGAATTTAATTCACACACAGCGTATGCTGTAAACTTACAAAACTCAGTGACTTATCCACAACAATAGCTGATGCACGCATCCCACTGGACTAAGTCTTCAGAACTTCACTGGTCTCGTTGATTATACTCTTATCACTTTCTTATTGCTCTCTTATCGTTGTCTTATTGCTCTCTCATCCAAACTAGCTTGTTTTATATACTTTTTAGTCTAGAAAGTTCCGAAAGTATCCATATTTAGAAACATTACGTCATACGTATGCTATTTTAGGAAATTACAACAAGATTTCTAATTGTAAACAACTAAATGTTCTAGAATGTTCCAGACACATTACACTATGAGTAAGAAATTCTAATGCTTCTAGAATGTTCTATGGAAAGTTCTTGAATGTTCTTAATGAAAGCGAAATGTTCTAAAGAGTTCTAGACTGTTTAAGACGGTTCTAGCGGTTGTTTCAGAAAGTTCTGGAATGAATAGCATTAACATACAATTTTTTTGTAACAAAGGTGGACCGCACTCTTTTTTTGTATAGTATATAATTCACCTGTACTGATGTAATTATTGAGTGCTAAATATAGATTGTTGTTGTTTTTGTTGTTGTTGTTGTCCCTAGACATGTCAACGGAGGTAAACCAGACATACACAGATACTATGTACATCAGTATGAGCATTTGCTAAAAAGCATTATGGTCAATCGGACGTCTTGGTTTCTAAAGGAGACCCCTTGAAATGGGACGGCCCTCTACTCTGAGAACGAAAGTTTTCATTTGATAAAAAGACAATATAAGTTACCCAAACATTAACCCAAAAACTGACCATCCGTAAACAAACATACAATAGCATATTGTTAAAAAGTGTCAGTTGTTGTTACCGTTATTGTTCAATAACCAATAGAATCTTTCGTTCTCAGAGTAGAACTTTATTGTTGAAATCCTGTCAACGGGCTTCATGTGTATAAAAGCCTCAGTGCCCAACGATGTACTCTTCTGACAGACAACTCCCGGACACATTGTTAAAAACTACAACAAATACTGCAAAAGGTTGCTAATTATTACTTGCCCCTTCTTCTGTCAGTAGGTGGGCGAGTAGTCCATTACCACATCCCAGATCGACAAAACTTTGTTTCTCCTCGAGATTTTGTGTTCTGCGTTCTTCCTCCCACAATACCTGGAAGAGCATTAGCAACATCAACACTACAGACCAGACGTAATTTCCTTTTCTTCTTTGGTGAAGCAATTGTGTATACTTGTAATAAACTATTTCTGATTACTAAATCGAACCATAACGGAGGCTGATCTAGAAAAAATGGTGATCGAGACAATGAGAGCCTAAAATGCAATCTTTTAGAGGGGTCCGGGGACAAGGATTCCCCCTACGAAAAATGTTTTGGATTTTAACTCTTTAAAGTCCCCTTTCCTGGCTCTCTGCGTCGGTCAGACAGAATATGAATTTGCCAAATCCATTCTCCTCGGATGAAGCGCTGCGAATCGGTTGGTTGTTTCTTCAAAGTCAATTTCAACACTGTAGTGAACATGTAGCAAGTCAAGTCCTGTACGTTACGTTACGTATTAAAATGTACAATTTTTCAAATGGTACTTCATGCCGGTACTACATTCCCAGCAGACTGTAACATGTGAAACATGTTAAGAGTCATTTTGTCATTAGTTTTTACCTCTATGAAAAAGCTTGAAATGAAAATAATAAGCAAAATTATGGTAATCCGGTGTCATATTATCAGAACTCTTAACAATGATTTCGACTTTTGAGAAACTACATAAAGGACTGGGTTCGTTTACTGATACGAACCAAGAATGAATAGATAGATACTGTTATTTTAGTCGTGACAATCCCTTCAATATCAATGAACAAAATACTGTTGTCAGTGGTAGGCTCCAACGAAGTTCATAGTCTGTCCTAAAACGTATTTCGGTTACCTTGTCTTGCTTAAGGAACGATGAAGTAAGGAAAAACATTGTTTGAATCAAATCACAAATCCTGGAGGCTAATATCTGCGTGTTATTCTTTCTATACACAACAACGTTTATTTACCTCATTTGATGCATACATGACTAATTTATATAATTCTTTCATGCAATACCAGCAAATGCAACATTGCATTTATTTACGCTCCAAATGGAATCCTTTGGAGTGGAAAATTGTAGCAAATCCAAAGACACTTTCATGACCTATAAATTGTCAAAAATAAGTTGGTACTTTTATCCAATGACTCTACCATTCTAGACCCAGATTGAGACAAACAAAAACGAGTTTCAAACTCCTTCAATTTCCACTTTCGTTTCTTGGTACCCTCTTGACCTTGTCGACTATAGAGTAACACAGTTTAGGAGCATATGCCTAACTGTTAGAATGTGTAAAGACTTCATTCTACAACTAAAGCTTCAGAGCAGTCATGTGTTATTTGACGACATCGGATTCATGATCAGGCAACCTACCAGCAAGTACGCAGCAATTGCAATGTCTTCATAAACAAATTTCTGCGGATCTGTTCCTTCGGGCCACATCTGAAGATTTGAAAAACAAATTCTCTTAACAGCAAGATGACATAAATTTGGAATGCCAGTTTGAAAATTCTTCATTGATATCTTGGAATTGTTTAATTAAAGCTTGATGAGCCAGACATTGCAAACATGAAAACTCTTCCACAACCCAAAGAATGGTACAGATGAACTTGATACACATGTCATGTAACTGACCTTGACAATCCTTTGTCCATATTTCTGCTTCATCGACTGGTACAGTATGTTGTATCTCTCTAATGGTATCAGCCTCAAAGAAGAGCAAGGTTTTGATACGAAATCCTGTGATTGCTCGGCCCACCTGCATAGTTTGGGCAGTAGGCAGCTCTTTAGCCACTGAACTGTGGGACAACCTACACCATCCTTGTCCTCATCTGTGAAATGGCCACTGGCACCCCACGCCATGTTGTCCGGAACCTCAAAGCTTATACTGAGGAAAGAAATGTGTATTTAGAAGATGAAGAGTGGGTTTAAGGCTTTGAGGATCTGCTATTGCCGACAACGTTGTTGGAATAGGTCTCTGCAGGGATGTTAAACATGTGCGAACTTTGCACAGTTTACAAGTAAGATCTCTGACTACCAACTAGGGTTGAACTTTGGGTGATCTTCGTTTGCCACATCCTCCCTGGAGAGGGACGTTATGCCGTTGGTCTAGTCTCCCAATGTTCTATCGGGAGACTTTTAAATGAACCCACACACTCGTCGATAAAAGTTGGGTAATGCCGGTGTTGTGTTGAGGGCCACAAGTAAAATAATAGTTTCTATCACATGCCAGTTTTGTTAAAAAAAGTTGATTTTTACTATTATCATTATTATTATAGTTACTATGTTGTTGCTGTTGTTGTTGTTGTTTTTCCCACCTCAGCCCAAGTTCCCCCCAGTCAACATTAACAATAGCCGGACATTTTTTTTTCCTGGATGCAGTGCTAGGCACCCCAGTCAACACTGATTGAGAGAAAGGGGAGATTTTTAAAAAATATTTTTATCACTGATTTTCTAAAAAAGCATAAAAGTGTAAAGCCATTCCAAGTCTTGAAGCTTTTATCTTTATTATGTTTCAATTATAAAATCCAAAACACACAGTGTGGCTATTTACAATCATGACCCAAGACCTTAGTGCTGTGTACTTGTACATGTACTTCAGAACTGAGGGAAGTAACAATTAACAGAATTACTGTAGACGCATTGACAAGAATCCGGCCAATTTGCAAGAAGACTTATTCTTCTGAAATAGAATAAGGGATGGACGTGGCTAGGCCACGTGCTAAGGATGAACTACGACACCAACAGTCGCATTGCCTCAATGTGGTACCTGACAGCAGAAAGAAAGGGGGTCGTTCTCGTGAAACATGTTGCAGGACAATAGAGAAAGAGACAAAAGAGAGAGGCTTAAAACAATGGACAGAGGCAGCAACTATTGATGCAGACAGGATAGCTTGGAAACGAAGAGCAAGCAGCCCAACTCTCTGCTGAGGAGAAATGGACAATAATGATGGTAATGGAAGATGATGATGATGACAATGATCAAATCATTCATATCTAGCATTGGGCGTTTTGCTATAGTGAACCTCTACAAGATTTCGAAGTAAACTCAAGCCTCCAGGTAAAAGGGAGGTGTTGATAGAAACGCAATAATTATCATTACATCTGGAACCTAATGCAATCCAGAAACTACCAGGTCAAGTTTTCTAATGGGGTTGAAGTTATCCTTAAAGATCAGATGTCGCAACATATAAGAATGTATGAGTCAAGTAAGGCTGCATGCACAAGCTACATGCAAAATAGAGCAATGCAAGACCAGTGATTTAAGGTAGACTGGAAGTGGTAGGATTGTTGCAATTAAACAGCATGCAGGGCACACTGTACAACATCAAGAAGGTGTGATGCCCATGTTGGATAAAAAGACTAAAAAGACACTTTTGGAATGGAACTAGTGTTCTCTTGAAAGAATATTGACAGGAGGATTCACTTTAAAGTTTCGTGAACTTAGATGTGGCTGCAAGACTAAGGAATTTCTAAAATCAAATATTCTAAAATCAAATATTCTACCTATAACCTTTAGTTATTATGAATCAATCGCTCATCTAATGTATGATGTAGTTCATCAAAATGCCCCCGCAAATGTCTGTAATCTCTTTACATTTGTTAGTAATGTTCATTCATATAGCACTAGATCATCAGTTTCAAAAAACTTATACACACAATTTTCACAAACAAACATATTAAAAAATTCTTTGTTCCAAATCGGTGTCCGTCTGTGGAACAAAATTCCAGAAGATTTGAGAAAGGCGTCAAAGAAAAAATTCAAAGAAAAATTAAGATCTCTTTTATTCAACAATTTAGAAAAACTAGGTTACAATGCTGAAATCTCCATGCTGAATTTCTCTTTTAAAACCATTATCTAAATTAAATGTTTTGTGACTAAGTTATTTTGTTTTCTTTATGTTACTCTTGTATAGGCTATAGTAATTATTGTTATTACAATTCTGTTTTCAGGTTTTGTATTTTTTTTAGACTCTTTCAGTTTACTCAAACACAACCTGCCTCGATTAGCGTTGCTACTTGCAGGTGTGTGTGTATCAATGTTATGTGTAAATTATCAAGAAATAAACTTAAAACTTGAAACTTACAGCAGAACAATCTACAAGATCACCAAAGAACTGAAAATTCAATAAATTTCAAAACCTGTCAAAGACATGGAAGAAAGTACACCAATGAGCAAAGATAAAAACTTAAATGCTCGGCAAAACTTCAGAGGTATCCTTAACAAAGAGGTCGCAGGCCCACCCCTAACACTGTACAAGTGTAGCAATGACCTGACAAAACAAGCCACGGGACATTGCTGTGGAACTGCTCTAAGTGAGGGGAAGGGGGAGAGAAAGTTAGTT
>JAOEJI010263335.1:0-11851 GCA_025448255.1 Umimayanthus chanpuru | reverse complement strand
CCCCCCCCCCCCCCCTTCCCCCACGTAAAATATCGGTTCCCCACATTTGGCAGACAAAATCAGTTGTTAACTCATGTATTATTGCGCCGTGTACGTTAACAAAATGACTTTTTCCCTTCTGATCAGGGGCCAAAATATATGTAACTGGCATCGGTAACGCGTTTGACATGAGTCAACTCCGACAAGTAGCCAGTTCACCAACCGAGAATCACGTGACAATCACGAGCCCAATGACCTTGCCGCAACTGCTCCGACCAACTGTTGAGAATATAAGGCAAGGTAAATGACCCGTCCCTAGGCCAAAAAGTTTATGAATTTTCTTTTATGGGAGTTTGCAATAGAATTTTGCTAATCTGCGCTTATCTTTCTGTTTGCAGCATTTACAGAAGAGACAGCGCTTGTTGGTCCGACAGGTATGCACTATCGATTTTACTGTTACTAATACTAGTATTTGGAGATAACTCTGTTCCCATACTCAGAAAAGGGCCACATGTATACAGTTCAACTGAGGACGCGTTCTTTTCAGTCGACTCCAAAAACGAAGCAACACGCTTTCTTGAGCCAACTCACCTTTTACTTCGGAGTTGGAGTTACTGCGTTTTAATTCATCTCGGAAGGTAGAATAAATCAGAATCGGCAGCTTTAGGAGTTCTCCAAGAAAGGATTTCGCAGATTTTTGGGCTCTAGCTTGGGCTTTCATCAGTGTAACAACACTCGTCAACTTCCCTGACACGCCACCCCGGTCACGCAACTACGGTGGCATACCACTCCGTTTTGATATCTATTCTCGCTCCGGTTCTACTATTGCTTACTCCAAGAGTATTACTCCGATTCTTCGAGTCGACCAAAAAACGCGTACAAAGGTTGAGCTGATACCTAGATCTCAAAGCTCTCATAATTGCGTTCGTGCTTCTAAATTCTCTTCGCAAGTGTGAGCAATAAATAAAATGGCTATAAATAACTATTTATACTTTTCCTTTTATTATTCATTTATATCAGTCTATTTTTCTTGTTGTTGTTGTTGTTGTTATTGTTATTGTTGTTCTTTATCTTCTTCTTTTTCTTTTCTTTTTCTTCTTTTTCTATTTCTTCTTCTTCTTTTTCTTTTACTTCTTCTTCTTCTTCCTTCTTCCTCTTCTTTTTCTTTTACTTCTTCTCCTCCTCCTCCTCCTTCTCCTCCTCCTTCTTCTCCTCCTCCTCCTCCTCCTCCTTCTTCTTCTTCTTCTTCTTCTTCTTCTTTTTCTTTGACTTCTTCTTCTTCTTCCTTCTTCTTCCTTTTGTTTCTTGTTCTTTTACTTCTTCTTCTTCTTCTTCTTCTTCTTTTTCTTCTTGTTCTTGTTCTTATTCTTGTTCTTGTTTTTCTTCTTCTTGTTCTTGTTCTTCTTGTTCTTCTTGTTCTTCTTGTTCTTCTTCTTCTTCTTGTACTACTTCCAAAATTTATTAATACAACTTTGAGTCAAGCTCTTCATACTAATATGTTTGCCAAAATCCAACAACACAGTTTGATGTGTTTTCTTTTAATAGTAAGGCAAGTTATGTATCAATTAATTGAAAATAAAACATTACGTTTACCCAGAGTTGGAGATGGAGCTTGCATTTGTCCTAGATGTCAGCTCAGGCACAATCAGCCGCATTCACTTCAGAAACCTCGTCAGCTCGTTGAAAACTGTTTACAAAGCCTTCGTCATCGGCCCCAACAAGACTCGCGTAGGGGTGATTATTTACGACAAAACTTCCCACGTGGTTATTGAACTCTTTCAAGGCACATCCCAAGTTGCGCTTCGGCAAAAGATTGATGGAATCGCTCAGAGTTTAATCCAAGGCCCCAGTGCACTAGGGGAAGCTTTAATGTCGGTGAAAAATGACCTTTTTGCTGGGAAAACGCGTCCGGAGACTCCTAAGCTTCTTGTTGTTATTACCGGTGGGAGACCAAAGGATGACGTCAGTGGTCCGTCGCAGGACCTCAAGGATACCAACACAACTATATTTACTGTGGGGGTAGGGGATAGGACGGACAAGGAAACACTCAGTAATATTGCAACATCCACCCTTCAAGAGCATGTGCTAATAACTGATATATCTTCGCATGATTCAGCAGGCGACAACCTGGTTTCAAGAATTAGAAGAGGTAATAATACCTAAAGTTAATTATAAATAATTAAAGGTCCCATCTAACATTTTAAGGTATGTATGTGGTGATCAAATATTTTATATAAGTCTTTCATGTGCAAATGAACTCTCCTTTGTCTTAAAAGCTGTGGAAGTGAACCTTGGATTTCTTGTGGACGGCTCAAAGAATATCCCTCAACAAAATTTCATCGCTCTGTTGGACACAGCCAAGTATATCTACAGCGCATTTCCAGTCTCTAGACGCGATGTCCGCATAGGAATGGGGATAATCTCGAGTAACCCGGAGATAATATTTGGTTTTGATAAGTACTTTGACAAACTCAACCTCGACAAAGCTGTCAGCGATGTTGACTATCCTGGAAGTGGTAGCGCTGCGCATGTTGGCAAGGCATTAACCGCTGCAAAGGATCTACTTTTCGGCGCAGGCGCTCGAAAAAGAGTGCGCAATGTCCTTGTTGTGTTTCTTGGCGATAAATCTGCTGACGACGTCACTGAGGCCGTCAGAAGCCTCAGAGATAACAAAGTCGAAGTGTTCTGTGTTTCTGTTGGTAACGGTTTGGATAGCACGTATCTGGGGTCAATCGCAAGCATGCCTACGTCACTTCACGGCGTGATCACAGATTACAACTCATTGGCCGAGGGAGCCCTGGAAACTATTGAGAAACTGGAAATAGCCAAAGTGGAGTACAGTAAGTCTTAGAATGTAAACACGCAATATAGCTGAATCTTAAATTTTGGTTAAATTGAAGTCTTAATTTTTGATACAATTACGCAAACAGATAACACAAAACACGGAGTTTTGATTGCCAGTGTGCCAAAATTTGAATTGTGCTTGTAATTTTCCCAATTGTTGTTTTTACATAAGATCTGAGTTAAGCGTACCATGCACATATATGGATGTTTAATCTACTTCAATCTTCTTGTCTTATGATAGTTTTGTGTTTATTAAGTTTTTGTGTTTATAAAGTTTTTGTGAGTCATAAATTGACCAACAGAAAAGGTACCTGTACGAGTTGACTAAAAGGTCTGAGCTAGAAGTTGGACAATTACTCAATAATCATTTAGGAGGATCTGAACGAAGTATATAAACTTGGACAAAAACTGCGTTTCCCAACTAGCAATAAGCATTAAATTTCCAGTAATCAAAGTGCCTCAAATTCTCCTTTAGCAGTTAAAATCATTCTGCTCAGTAATCATTTAAGAGGATTTAACCCTTCTACAAAGTAGAATCAAATCCTTTCTTACAACATTTTTGCAGATCAAACACAACCACCGGGTGCTCCAATTGAAAACAAGATGGGTAAGATACTTTAACTTAATTCATTTTTACATTTATGTTGTATTGTTGTATTAAACCTAAATCATCCAGTTAACTCAAAGTGTGCACATATTGTAGTTTGTTCGTCCATTGTTTCACTAATCATGTCTTGCTAACTAAAGACCTTTCACCGTACGTTTTGGATGCCTCACAAAATGAAAAGTAAGGAACTCCACAAAGCAAATAAAAATGTTTCGCAAAAGAAATGTTTTATTCGGTTCCTCAGCATTTCTGTCTTTAGAAAAACGTTTTGTAACAAAAGCCTAGGTCGTATTTCCCGAAAAAATCTCTGTTTAGACGAAATGAAGAATGATACATTCCTGCTTAACCCTATCCAGACTGGGCTTTTTTGGTCTCAAGGAGTTTGGGGGGGGGGGGGGCGCCGCTGAAAGGGCCCCTCTTCCATAATTTCCTTAGTAATGAACGAATTGAAACGAAACTTGGCAGGAGTAGTAATTGGATTGTGGTCTACAGACTAGTACCTTCATTAACGACCTATTGTCGATGACGTCATCATAATAGTTTTTAACGTTTTGTTCTTGTTTTTCTTGATAAGTGCACATTCAGGTTACTAGCTTGCAACACGTTTAAAAAGTTTCGGCTGTAGCCTTAATGGGTTGTTTTAATTATTTTGTTACACTAGCGTTAAAAACTACAACTTTGGGAACGGATATATTTTAAGTCTGAGCTTTGTTTTACGTTTTGCCTGAAGGTCCGATTGATTTGGGGATTCTCATCGAGGGAAGTAGAAACACTATTGCCGACGATTTTGACAAAGCAAAAGAGATGGCCAAATCGGTGTACAAGAGTTTCCCTGTAGCTGAGAATGGCACTCATGTAGCTCTAGCCGTGTATGCTGACGGCACGAAGATTGTTTTTGACTTGAACATATACTTTAACACGGAGCAAATGGACAGCGCAATTGACGCCACACCCCTCCCTGGTGGGTTGTCAAACGCTGGCAAGGCTATTGATCAGGTTAAGAAGAATATATTTGACAGAGGAAGTCGACCAGGTAACGACTAATAACCTTTTAGGAAATTGTTCTAGTAAATAAGATATACCGGCTAGAACATTACCTGAGTCAGCTGCTAACTACCTAGCTTCTAAGTTATGTCTTTAGACAAATGAAATTTTGCCATAATAATGTTTAAATAATATAATGGTATAGTAAAAGTAGATGCACTTTTTGTAGACAAATACGGTGTTAGCAGTTATAACATATAACAATAGTTTTTTTCTCCGTTTCTTGATCTTTTCATATTAAACCTAACTATAGATTGTTTCGAGTGTTGAACCACTACATTTTGTTAATTTCTGAGTTTTAAAACGTGCAAATACTTAAAACTTGGTGGAAAAAACTTCTGTTTGATAATTTGTGAGTCAGTCGGTGTTACACAGCTTCCGCCTACCAATACTGTCTCACCACTGTAAGGTTCTGTGCAAATAAAAGATTGTTCCAAAAACCTAAATGAACTTTGATTCTCTTTCCATTAGGAGTCCAGCGTGTTCTTGTAACTATAATGACCGGGAAACCAGACGATGACGTCAAACTCCCCGCCCAGAAACTGAAAGACTCGTGTGTTCTGTCATTTGGATTGGGACTGGGCACGACATTCAGTAAACCGGATGTGGAAACGATTGCGAGTAAACCATCATCTGAGTTTACTATGATGGTGGAAGGGCCTGGGGATGAGAAGGGTGTGGCCAAAAATATTGTCGAAAAAATAAACAAAGGTAAATCTCCTTTTTCTAAAATATTGTTCAGTTTGGTTTTATAAAGAATAATTAATAAGTAAAGCGTACGCGTATTCAGTTTTACTCACTACAGTAACATGGTATCAGTAGATCCAATTCAGATACAGGCATAGATCGGACGGATTTGCAAATGCTTGGATTCTGATATGCTTTTTAAAGTAACACACCTCATACTTCATAATAGTAGTAATAATGATAATAAGAGTAATATTAATATAATAATACTTACATTTATAATAATAATAATAATAATAATAATAATAACAATTATAAAAATAATAAATTAATAATAATATTAACTATAGTTATCATGATCATGATGATCAAATGACAGTACACTGTACCTAAAACAGTGCAGTTAGATTTATATTGAATAGTTTTTATTAGGCCCCCAAAAGCTAACATTATTACGATACTGACCTATATAAAATTGTAGAAGTTATATAACAATGATGTATATAAATGCATAAACGGACGTGACGGTAGTAAGGCAAGTGACCCAGCCCAGCCTTCCCTTAATCACTGCCTTTTCTCAACCTCCAGCAAAACTCGGAAATCACAAATGAAACACAAATTATTGTTCCAAAACCTTAACGCGTTCCCTTCCTTCACCTCCTTCAATCTCCTCTTTCCGAGTTACCGTCCTAACAAAAGAAGTACAGTTAAATATATTAGCACCGAGAAATTGTAAACTTAAACAGAACTTTAAACAATCGAGACGTTTTTAGTAGAAGTTTAAGATCTTGGAAAAAAGCAGATACACTCTGTTCCTTTGCAACATAGTAAGATAAAGAAAATTTATTTTGGTGTTAATAGACGGGAAAACATTATTCACTGCTATCTACACGTTAGTTACTGTTTAATTTCAATTTTATGTTATTTTCAGCCTTGTCAATTGCATCTGCTTGGAACAGCGTTTGTGCGAAAAGAGAAGGTATTTGAAATTTAAGACTATGTTGCTTTTGGCGTAGTTTAAGAGTAACTATTTACACTGCAAATTATAAAGGCTTGCAAAAAAGGCGAGTCAGTTGTTGATACACCCTTTTTTTATAAGAACGTGAGGCTGAAAAATGACCAAAATTTGAGAACATCAGCTAAGAACGTACTCGAGGCTGGGAAAAGACGAAAAACGTTTGTTTTGGATACTGTACAAAATCATGGAAATACTTTGTTTCCCAGCTAATGTTTGTGTTGTACATGTACAATTTTTTTAAAAATCATTTTTATTTCCTACTTTGTTGCTTTCTTGCCGGCTAGGGTAGCGGCTAACGGATAAAGCGTATTATGCTTCCGGTTGGTTTGTGTGAATGGAAATTAATAAATGTACACCAGGTTAAGAACGTTTTTAAAAACATACGAGGTTAAAATCCTCAAAACATTTAAGAACATTCAGCCTCAGCCAAAAAGTTACGACGTTCTTATAAAAAGAGAGTGTATGGATTTACATTTACATTTACCCATATGTGAATGTGCCTTCTATACTAGGCGTAAACATTCAAGATGATGTACGTGCAGTAAAATACAATGGAAGGTGCAAACAAAGTTCAATGATTGATTGCATTCAGGTCATTCAAATAGGAACGTGCAGACAGCAAGAGCAAGCTGACTTTACACGCGTCTGCCAACAGGATTTAAAATCTCACTGACACTACTATTCACTCAGCTGAATGGTTTGTTCGGCTTGCTAGGGAGGGGGAAGATAAATGGGAGTTAGCTTTAAGACAATTGATGCAAAAACAACAAAGAAATTCAAATTAAATTAAAGCCACTAAACTGTATTTCTTCGCATTAATCTTAGCGAAAACATTACTCAGTTGCGATAAAAGACTACAAGATTACGGGCATGTAAAAATGGCATTATTTTTGCCTTGGTTTCTTCATGAGATTTCTCAGTTCCCTGTTAACGGGCTTCAAATAACTTTCAAGGTAATAATTTCAAATGACAGTGTAAAAGTACTTTAATATCATCATTTCTTATGTTTTAATGTTTAGAGACAAGACTTGATATCGCATTTCTAGTGGATGGTTGCCGTCACGTGACCAATCTGGACTACAAGAAAGTTCTGGAGCTCGTGCAAACCGTGTATCACTCCTCTCCCCAGGCGCCTGAGCACACTCGCATCGCAATTGTGGTGTTCTCAAATGGCATCCGAACGATACAAAACTTCAAACCCACCATCGAGTCATCCAGTATTGATGGTAATAGCATAATTGTCATTGCTAGGTTATAAACAGCATTTCCACTAAAGAGGAAGTACTTTCAAAACGATACAGCGGAAAACGTCAGAGATGTTGTTTTGAGATCGGCACTTGTTGCCAAAGATGCGTCAGAATTTAATTTTGCTACGAGCCTAAACGTTTAACAAGAAAAAAATAAATTTGGGTAGATTAAATGAGATAAATCGACAAAAGATTATTTATCTCAAAATAATTTAGACCCTCTCAAAACAACCTTTAAATTCTTCTGACATAATGAAAACATATTTACTATCTTTAAACAATATGGAGTCTACCGAGCTTATCTTCCACATCTCTAGGGATTTCAAAACTGATTTTCGTATGAATTGAGATGAAAAAGGATTTCGTAAAGCACTTCTCAAAAGACATTCTAAAAGTAAGGAGTTTTTATAAAATTACCGCAAACACAAAATTTCCCAGTTTGTCTGCAAGACACTTTGATTAGAACCACTGTGGATGAAAACATTCTCTTTACTACACTATACCGGCGCCACTTTGACAATTATGTGCAGAACAAAGTAAGGATTTTTGTTGTGGCCAAAAAACTATTTTCAATGTTCTGTGACATTTGTGACATTTTAAGTTTGATCATTCATCTCCTCTCAGAAATTATCGTTCGTCACGGCTTACCTTTCCTCACCCAATCTGCCATGCTTACAAATGTGTAGGTCCGCCTGCTAAAACCCTAACCTTGTTCTGCGCATGATTGTGAGACGTGGCTTATGTTATTTGGTTAATGTGTTTTATTCATCCTCATTGCAGCATAAACTGAATCGCAAGGAAGGATCCATATAAATGTACATACATATTTATAAAACATATAAATTGCTTAAAGGGAACCTCGGCTAAAAATCACTTTGGCCGTCAAATAAAACTTTAACGTTTCCATATTACGGTTTGGGGGTTTAAAAGCTGTAATTTTGTTCACAGCGCCAATGCCAGCCCATTTGTTTCGCGTTTTTCCCAGCCGCCGCCATCTTGAAGTGTGACTAGTTGTGCACTGTCGTGCCCAGCCCCCCGCAAAATTGTGCAAAGAAAAATGGCGACCAAAGAAAGTTCAGTGTCTAACCTTTTAGCTTCAAGCCGGAATATACGAGTGATCAGTCAGGATCAAGCTCGGATGAGATGCAATTGGATGAGGATGGGTCCAAAGATTTCAGGCACTAATTCATGGCAGTTTGCGAAAGACTCGACTTCCACATCTGGGCACAGCAGTGCCGACAACTACATCACACTTCAAGATGGCGGCGGCTGGAAAATTGAAAGGGCCAGAAACGCAAAACAAATGGGCTGGCATTGGCGCTGTGGACAAAATTACCGTTTTTAAACCCCCAAACCATAAAATGGGAACGTCAAAATTTCATTTGACGGTCAAAGTGTTTTTCAGCCGAGATTCCCTTTAAAACAGAAGAGTAAACAAACAAGTAAGCAAGTAATTATGCTGTTGCTGACGTTTAACTGTGAGAAATTCACAAAATCATTTAGTTCTGGCCACCATGGGTAGAGGTCTATCACTAAATAAAGAATGGAGATTGGTAGATTGGCATGGTGCGTGGCGTCGTGGTAACTGAACTGTAAGAAAGTTTATCTTTCTTTGCATTCTCCATACTATTCGTCTTTCCTTAATCCTTTGAGCCTCAACCCTGCCATATGACGTATTGCTGGATTCTCCTAAATTGTCTCTATAGTTTCCTTGAAAACAGCTTAGGAGAATTTTTCTTCTGTATGCCTTATTTTAATTGTTCTTAGCGGAGCTGAAAAAACAGTCATACAGCGGAGACAGATGCTCCATCGGAGAAGGCCTGGTGGAGACAAAACGGCTGTTCGACTCAGAAGGAAGACCTGGAGTACCACGCGTTCTTGTGATGTTAGCGGCGGGTCAATCGGATGATGACGTCACACAGTCTGCAAGAGCCTTGCGTGAGGACGGGGTACTAATCTACACCGTAGGACTGGGTCCTAGCAGTGATCACAGTACCTTGCGCGCCGTCTCCAGTAGCCCCGCGTCAGAGTTCGTCGTGCAGGATACGTCATTTCCTGTCAACAGTACTGCACCCAGAAGCGTGGTGGAAAAAATTCTAAAAGGTAGTACTCAAGTTATTCATTACTGATTTTGTCCTTTGTCATTTATGACAAGTCGGTTAAAACTCTGGCTGAATAGATTTACAAATCAAGTAAAAGCCAACACAAACGTTTGTTTATTATTGACAAAGATACTTCACGCATTCTGATTGGTTCTCGAGTGTCTTGGGCATTACGGATTGTTGTTTTAAAATTCCCCACGCGTGCGCAGAGCCGGATGTGCGAAATGAAGATTTTCGACTTGCACTGTGTTGTTGTCTTCTTTAGAAAAAGGGACATGTGATCACGTGACTAATGGTAGCCATCTTATTAAAAGTAAAATTGTATTAGATATGTAGACATATACGATTTTTTAAAAAAAAAATTAATAATTAGATACTTGTTAACCTCTAACGTTCAGTCTTTACAGGAATATCAAACGTCAGCCTTGACGCATTGCCGCAAGCTGTGGAAACATTTTGCACAAACTAGATTTAACTTCTACTTTTCGCAACGAATTTCCACAGCACAAGCAGCAATTGCTACTCGATACCGCTACTTTTGCTGGGGAGGATCCAGGGCTGGTTCGGTCGAACCCCCTAAAGTGAAACAAACACTAACATTTTGACCATACTTTTTCTTGTGAAAAAGGACTTGTTAAATAACAATAAGAATTAGATAATGTAGGTAGACGTTTTTCCGAACCCCCTGTCACTAAACCCTGGATTCTCCCCAGTTTTCTGGATGTTTTATAACAAAATGTTAACAGTTGTTATCTTTCCTTATGCAGCTTTGGATATAGGAAGCAATCACGCGTGTGAAGAGAAGACATGCAGCCAGAAGAATGGTAGAAACAAGTCCCGAAAATCCCTAATCGTTCAAGTTTTAAGTTTTTAACTAAAACTGTAGTTCTTTTTCTAATAAGAATTCAGCTCTCGGATATAGATACCTTTGTTGCGAAGACTACATACGGCATAAATCAAAAAGGGTTTTTATTAAGACAATTTCATAGGAAAAATATTATGCGCGAAACCATTTTTTTAGTTCTAATAAAGTCTTTGTTCTCTTCAGTATTCACATGCTGGTTGTGCAGATGACTAAAAGTACAGAAAAACTATATTTTTATCAAAATGTTGTAAAAGTGTGCGTCAGATCGGATCAATTTTGTGAAGGAACAAAACGCAAGGCCTTCGATTTCGCAACTTGGAAAGTTTGCCTAGACTAGGAAAGAACGTAACACTAAGAGCGCTTTGTTTAGGATACCTTGCAACCTTGGAGACACATGTATCTAGAAGTAATAGTTTCTATAGCTTTGGAGAAAAAGGAGGGTAAAGGAGAGGGGACGGGGATGGGGTGGAGTTGGGTGGGGCGGGGCTTGGTGGATATAGCGGGAGCATTCTTAAAAAAAAAGTCACTTTATCTCGTTTAGATTTTACTGTGCCTGAGTTGCAATGTAAACATTTTAAAATGCATGTTCCTATTCATTTCTCGACTTTCCAGTAACCCATCCGTGTCTTCCCCCTTGTCCCGCGCCCTGTCCGATGCCATGCAGCCTTCCACCGTGTCCTAACACCATGTCGCCGCCCGTGCAGATCGCAACCTGGCCTTGCCAGGCACCACAGCCCTATCAGCTGGTCCAGCTACAGAATGTACTAACTGCCTGCCAACCCTCGCCATCAGCCAACCTACCCTGCTCACCGGTAAGGGTAGGAGGTTTGTCTTCCACAGGCCGTACACCGTGTAGGGGTTTGCGTAAATCCATTACACCCAGAAAAGGAGACACTTAAATTAAAACAACTGACAAAATCCATTAAACCCAGAATAGGAGATATTTAAATTAAAACAACTGACAAGTCAAAAGATAGCATAACCTAAGAATTTATAATAGAAAAATAATATACAAGCACATTCATGAATATTTATTTTGGAAGTTGCTGGAAAAAAAGGTCCACAAAAAGCAATTCCAGGACTGATTACTTTTCGCGTTTTTGCATACCTTTCACCAGCAACCCAAACCCTATCATTAATTAATTTTTTTTCTCGTTGGTTACCATTTTTTATGTTACATTTACTCTAATGTATTGTAATATTTAGCCCTAATTTGCTAATTTAAATGTATTTGATAGGCATAGCGAAGTTACAAACTTTGTGCATTTGTAATAACTACCACTGTACCACAAAAGCTCAAATAAGGCCCTGTATCTATTTTATTTATTTTCTACCTATTAAACTCCCCTCCAGAGCTTCGAGTTTCTAATACCGTATTTTATCGATTTAACGCCTAGCCCCGATTAGACGCCTACCCCGTTTAAACGCCGGGTCGACAAGGCTGAGTTTGCAATAAAC
>JAOEJI010262224.1:0-11855 GCA_025448255.1 Umimayanthus chanpuru | reverse complement strand
CCCCCCCCCCCCCCCCCCCCCCCCAGTGAGAACTTCATTGCTACGCGCTTAGAACAGTTCTTAGCTTTTTAAAAGAGATATCAGTAACTACATCAGGAGCAGGCGTAGCTCAGTTGGTTAGTGCGCGGCCTTCGGAGCTTGAGGTTCCCCGGTTCGATCCTCGGTGACTCCAACGTCTGCTACGACTTTCTTCTGATCTGTGTAGCTTGAGCTTGAAATACCCGTAAAACGGAGCACTGACAGAGGAAGGGGGATAAAGTGCGCACCGAGGGCCACAAGTTTATCAGTTACTTAATTACTGTCACGTGTTACTCTCGTTAAATAAGGTCGCTTTACCTCTACCTTTACAAGCGAACAATAGAAAAACTGGTCTTTTTCTGCGTTGGCAAGATTGCTAAATATATATTGTGCCCCACAAGAATTGATACGGTATGTTGTTTACCATAAGGTTTGATGTAAAGCTAACATTTCGAGCGGTAGCCCTTTGTCAGAGCAAGCCGAGGCACTGTGGGAGATATATTTATATTTATTAACTTTAAGGAGATATATTATATTTATTAACTCTTGGCAGATATAATATATTTATTATTTCGTAATCTATTGGCAGCTCACGGTCGCCAAGCCCAAGATCACGACTCCACTTCCTCAACCAGATCTCAACTGCACGGCGTCCAGGAGAAACACATCCACTTACTTGGACCCAGGAGCAGGATACTGTGTGAGCGGCGTGGGAAGACTGGGCAGGGGTCTCACTTCAGTACTGGGCCTGGGGATAGCTGTGCTGCTCATTGTGTCTAAGATGGTTGTGTAACCGCTACACTGCTGAGTCAGACAGCGCAATGTCGACTTTTTAGTTTAAAACAAAAGTTTACTCGCTACCCAATTTTCTATTACTAGTTATCCCCCCTTATTTTATAGCTGCACTCTCATTAATTTTTAGTCATTTTCGTCGCGTCAATGTATACATTGTTGTATATGCCACAATTTCAAGTTTGGTATTAATTTGTTTTCTTAGTTACCCATCATGGAAAAGCCACTCAGTGGAATGCTAATAAACCATCATTATTATTTTATCGTTCTTCTTATCTAAAATGCGCATTTTGGTTACCTTTTTCTGTCGACAATTTAGACTGGAAGGAATTCAACGTATAGAAGACGGACTACTTTTTCATGTGCTTTCCAAGCATGTAATACGAAGCGAATTGTCCTGATGCTAGACTCAGCGTTTGTTGTTTTCTCACCAAGACCTTGAGGACAAAGTCATTGACAACTCACGAATAGCCAGAAGTTACAACCGTTACATGTTTCTAAATCTAAATTGTTTAAAAAGCACATTTAACACGGAAAAACGTGTTTCGATCACGTATCTAATGCTTTAAACTTGTCTGGGTTAAAGAATAGCCCACTACGTTTCGATTTTTCAATTCTGTTCCTTATCGTTGTTTGATAATCTGATTAAACCGTCCTATTCGCGTTTGATAAATTGTTTTAGGACACTTTGAATTCCAGCCGTGAATAGACTGTAGATCCTCGGCTGGTTGACCTATGATTAGAGTAGAGCCTTGGCTGGTTGACCTATGATTAGAGTAGAGCCTTGGCTGGTTGACCTATGACTAGAGTAGAGCCTTGGCTGGTTGACCTTTGATTAGAGTAGACCCTTGGCTGGTTGACCTGTGAAAAGAGCAGGCCCTTGGCTGGTTGACCTATGATTAGAGTAGACCCTTGGCTGGTTGACCTGTGAAAAGAGCAGGCCCTCCTCTGGTAAAAAATTCGAGCAAGCGCTTATGCTTATTCCTGCTTTGCATACTAGTTTCAGCTTCTGCAAAAACACTCAATTTTCATACAACTGAAAGTAGAAAAAGAAAAACGGAAAATCCGAATGAGTGTAATAGCAAACGTGTGTGTACATTTTTCATCAGGTTGGTAGCCTCTCCAGTAAGAACAGCTTATATTTTTGCCTTGCCAAGTTTTCCTTGGAAATGGTACCTTTATGATTTTTTGTAAATATATAGATATACTGTTTTCACCTATAACTGTACAAATGTTGAAGCTGGATCAATGGCTTTTGCCTCAGTGTTATCTTTACAGCTTCCAGGTTTCTTGGGGAGATGCAACGTGACACGTGGTTTGGGAATTCTTGCCTTTTTAGGACCCTATAAAATGAGAAGAAATGAGTAAAATAAAAAAGTCTCTTGTTATTTTGACCTAGTGAGAACCACACTCTTTTATCAGCATACACTAAAGAGAGGTTTTACTTTTTCAAATCATTTAAATTTCTCTGATTTACTTCTAATGAAGAAGAATTTTCTGACTGATAGTTGGTAGTTTACCAGACGTTTTTTGGTAGATGTAAATTGTGTAGTATTAAGCCAAAAATAAAGAATCCAAAAAAATATAAAAAAGATCGATTTTCCAATTGCAGATTTGCACAAGCCTATTTCACAATTAAATGAAATTCATTTCAAGAAGAACTTTTAGTTTTAGTTGGAGGACAACGTACTAATTAAAATTATTAATGATTGTGTAACAATTGTGAAAATGTCTGGGCTAAATGACGAAGACAACCTTCGATAAATAATATTGCGACACTACTGAAGATCACGGTAAAATAGGCCTTAAAGAGTGTAAAAGAACTTTGGTAAGAAACTTTTCGCCTTTTCAAAATCGTTTACGAACAAAAGAAATGGTAAGGGAGAACACGAAGGCTTGTCACGAGAAACAAGCTGGGCTAACAAAGCACGTTTGCTTTTATAGCAGGCTAACTCACTGGCATACCAGTCAGTGACAAGGTTTGTCTTTGGCAACAGAACAGATACATCTATACTTTCGTTGCCGCTTATAAGTTTTCTACTTACTTTCATTGCACATTTGAAATTTATTTTAGTTTTGTTCAGTTTGTGACGGAATAAAACTTGGAACGTGGTTATTTGAAAAAGAAATGGTTGTTTAGCAAAATCAGGAGCATACGTTCACAAAGAAGAGCTGCAGAACAGTATCCCTGCTTGGCTGTACACGTTATTGTTCAGCAGGACATTCATGATTCGCCAAGCTACAAATTTGGAAGACTAGCTCTATTTTAGTCAAAGACACAATATATCGAATGCCAAATAATTTAAGGGCGGCGGTTTTGAGAAATATTTGATGTCCTTCTGTTTTGGGAGAAGTGATGATCAGCAGAAAAAAATATTTTTCATATTTCTCTCGGCTGTTCTATGTTAATAGTACGATGTTTTATCATAAGCTTGAACCAAACTAGCATGAAAACTTTGACGCAAGCTCGTAAATCACAACTGAACGGCGTGTTTATCGTTTCTCCCCTCTGTCACTTCAAAAACAGTATTTAATGTTTTGTTATCGTAATAACTTGTCCTGGTATTAAATGATATATGCGGATATAAATTGAAACAAGTGTGGGAAGTTGGTCTCCCTGTGGGTCAGACGGATTATCGTCTCTACAAGGTGCTTGGTAACTCTTAGTAATTTATCAGCTCGAAAACGATTCAAATGATCTCATATGTTCAAAATACAATGAATAAATAAATTGTTTTGAAACAACCAAGCAAATTAAAAAATCTATTTTCTTACATTTGGGATTAAAGTAATGGCCATTTTCTCGGAAATTTAACCGTTCCATCGGACGGTTTACTTGTTACTAATTATTGCACTTCGGCGTTCCTTTGTCTTTTCCGTTGTTGTTTAAATTTCATATGCCTGCGCTTATTAAACTTCTCTCACAAGGCTGAAACTCATGCCTTTCCTTACACTAATGCTTTTGGTTATGCTAATACTAATGCTAAGGCCAATGCTTATGACTATGTTTATGCTAATGCTAGGGCTAAGGCTAATGCAAATGCTCGAGTTTTGCTTTTGCTTATGCCTACGTTTATACTTAAGTTTATGCTAATGTTCTTGACTATGTTTTTAATTTTACGCTTGTTTCACCAGTGAAAAGCAGACAGTGGAACAGCTATTCGCACCTGGCAAAATAAATAAAAAAAAATTATCGCTAGTACGGTCACTACGTGGCTCAATTTTACATAAAATAAAATTACAACCGATGAGCCTAGACTGTTAACCTAGCTGGTAATGGACCTTTAATACTAAAACATTCAATATTAGATATTCGCTTATAAAATTATCTTGCCAGTTCACTTGAGAAATATAGAAACTAATGATGAAGCAGAAACATATGTTTTACAGTGC
Organism: Umimayanthus chanpuru; assembly: GCA_025448255.1. Lineage (NCBI taxonomy): Eukaryota > Metazoa > Cnidaria > Anthozoa > Zoantharia > Parazoanthidae > Umimayanthus > Umimayanthus chanpuru. Next base: position 7,652 of record JAOEJI010262224.1, on the reverse strand, counting down.
CGTATCTGGGCAATTTCTTTTTTTGGGCGGGGGGAGGGGGGACAACTTGGCCGAGCGACCGCCGAACGCGCGAGCGAAATCTAGGTGGTCAGAGGGCAAGCCTCCGGAAAAGTTTTGAATTTTTCATTCCTGAAATAGCTGAAAATGCATCAAATTTTAAAAACTTGGCAGGTAATATATATTCCACCTGTACAAGACTGTTTTTTTCCATCTGAAAACATGGCTTGAATACGGATCACAGAATTCAGCTGTATTTTGTATGTTACTCCTCCTGATTTTGCGTCACTGTTCACGTCGGATTAGATTTTTTCTAGCATTTTTACAAGTTCTACCACCTTACAAGACACGCGATTTACCGTTGACCGAATGTTAGAGTTTTAAACTTTATTTGCAATTGAGAAGGATTCATTTTTTGTAAGAACTTCGTTTCACGCTCTCGAAATCTCTGATAAGTCTGGTCTACAACGATCAGACACAAGGACTGTATCTTTCACGGTTCTTTATTGCGAGTACAATCTTTCTTGTCGATCTGGACAATCATCTGACTAAGTTACAATTCTATGACTATTTATGCTTCTAAATCAAGGCGTTTACTTACAAATATGCGGAATACAATACAAGATTACAATAGTTTCTTAGTTCAGCTAACTACGTACATTGTGTGGGCTTTTTCCTATACGTAAAGCCAAGCCTTACAATTAACTAAACTCGCCTTAACGCCTACAAAACTAGACTTTGCAACTTCCCGTCACGACTCTGTACGTTTGGCGACACTGGTAATAGTTATTCTTGTCATGCAATGTGATACGTTTACAAATCATTGGCACGCGCCAGTTCTCACTTTAAAGTTAATCCCTTATTACAGCTCTATTTATTCATGCGCGTCTTTCCGATCTATTTACAAAGAGATTCTTTTATCACGATTACATATTTATTCTAGTCTTAATATAACATAATCTCAATCTCCATTTTGTTTACTAATTCATCTATTTCATAATACGCGTAACTTTTCTAACAAAACTCTCGTTATTTCAAAGCCCAATACGTGCAACTGGAATGCGTTGCTGAATTTCTCACATACAGGAAATCAAACTTCAACACGAAGTATTGTATTCCGTTTAGTTTTACGCGAATGAAAAGATACAATTTAGCCGACCAAGCTTTCGACCTGTGCTCTAGCCTTGAAAACGTAATTGCAAATGTCTTTTTTTAAGCTTAGGCGGTTACGTTTTCTCTCTTTCTTTCCTCTTCCCCTTGTATTCGATATCTTGTGTACAATCGTTGCATGGTAACCCTGTGCGCAGTCTTTGCAATGCTACGCCTCGTGTATACTGCAAAAGCAGCTGTCACTGATAATTTTATTCATGATATTTAAACAAGTTCCGCTTCTCGACCTAAGTGAAGTTTCCTTAAGTAACATCACCTCACCATCATGCAAAAACTGCTTCTTGAGCAATTGATTTCGTTAACCTTTATTTAAAGGATTAGTTCTCTTAGTTTTCCAGCCCATTTAAAATCTCGGGGGGGTCTCGGGGGCTAGTAGGAAAACGCAGGAACACCTCTGCATTTCAAATGATGAAAAAAAGTTAATTTAAATTTCAAAACTTCAACTATGTTATTAAGGCGGTCTTGAATTCTAATGAAACAAGAACAAAAATCTCTAGCTAAAGTAAGGTGGTTGTTAAAAACAATATTAGTGAGCAATGATTGGCACTTTAAAACAATTGTTGACACGATTCATACAGAAAGTGGCAAGTAAAAATCAAGGACATTTCTTCAAATAAATTTCTAGGACTTAATTTCTTTTTAAAAATACAATCCATGAAAAAACTAGAAGTATATACTGATATACAAAAACCAAGATGAGTGTTAAAATTGCAGGTGTGGAAGTTCTTGCCTTAGGACGGGGTAGTTTCTCATTTAGTAACTAACGACAGGGTAATTTCGTTTGTTGTGATTAAGCACAGGGTATAGTTTATAACAATCCAGAGTATATTGACCAAGGGCATGGGAATGACTGTGTTAACTTTTATATTTTGCGGCAGTGGACTTGTCTTGACTGTGTCAAATCACATAAACTCTAATTGAACATCTTTATGGACAACGTAAAGCAAAGACATATTGTTCAAATTTGTGGATATATGGTCTCTGAGGTAAGGAGCAAGGCGGTAGCTCGCAATGTACGCTGTTTTCTTTTCTACACACTGAATTGATTTTGTCATATTGTTGTTAGGAAACTGATCTCCTGAAAAAGAAGGTTGATCCCTCACTTGAGCGGCAAATGTAGTGAGAGAAAACGTTTTTCAAAACCCAGAGTACTTCAGCTTTGCAGACATCGTCTAACAACAGTTTTAGCCGCGACTGAGAGAGTGAAGGGGTCGACTAAGTTAAGTTTGATGGCATTCGGCAATTTACGTAACAGAGCAAAATGGAGAATTTGCGAAACGGCAATTGAGAGAAATTGTAAAATAAATCGAATAATATTAAAGCATTGAAAAACCGCATTATTGACTCTTCACTGTTAAACTCTCCACAAGATGGTACGTGTTTCAGCTTCCTAGTCTTTGCAGGAGTTCTTTTTTGTTTTGTTTTTTTTGTTTTGTTATTTTCCAGGACTTTTCGAGTACATTTCTAAAAATTCGATTTCTCTAGGACGTTTCCAAGCCTGTATGTTTTCTAAAATTCAAAGACTTTTCCATGATTTTCCAGGACGTGTGAACCCTGTGTCGACGAAAATTCCATTAACATACGACTTCCTGAAGTTTTCTAACCGTTTTTTAAAAGTATGCGTCAAACTTACACATGTAAATCATTACCGACCCTTATATTTCTCTTCGTCACTACCTAACTGGCGCATCTTAACGACCATTGTATGATCGAAAAAAAAGTATGGCATCTGGTTAGAGACCATGATCGTATTTTTTGTCTCGAATGTAAAGTAACTTTTTATCAAAACGTGAAAGCAAAACAATTATTAAATTAGTAACGGAGTCAGCCTTTTCAGTCCTACAAAGCGAGTACATTTGTTTTTTGCACTCAACAATAATGGATGGGGATAAAATATTGAATTAGATTGTAGGAGTCACCACGTCTGAAGAAACAAGTGTCGATGTTAATTATGTTCATGTCAAGAAGTTCTTTTTCCTCACCGTCTTCTAAAGAAGCGCAAAACTTGCGCATAAATTACGCGACTTTTATTTCTATTTTTCATTTATAATTGAGTTTCAGTTTCTAACTGCCTGTCTGCGCACAGTTGGATGCCAGCGGTAAAAACCCGAAGTCACTTAAAATATATTATTGATGACTCATAACTCTGTGTTTTCTAAATAAAGGGTCATTTTGTCAAAACTTGAAGACAAGAAGAACATTAAATTATCAACATAATCTAACATCTTTATGTACGTATGGGATAAAATAATTGCACTAAATTTGAGAAGACTTTTATCTCTTCGTCTACACACGCAGTTGTCGGTGCTAACCCTATTCGTGCTATCGGCAATTTCTTATTCGATAAGTATGAGTGACGTTTCATCAAGTCACATCGCCGGCTTCACAAATTGTAAAACGTCTTCAGTACAACAGTTCATGAATATGACATCAAATGATCTTCACAGTTTATTTGCAAATTTGAAACAGTTAGAAATATTTTCCCGAAAAGAAAGCAGTTCAGACAAATTATTTCCGTTTCCCATTATCTAATTGGTAACTGCTGATTGGTTTTGGCAGAAGAGCCAGGTGCTAGCACAAAAATGACATAGAGCAAAAGAAAAGCTCTTGAGTTTCAAACTTAAACACACGCATCAGTGAATATTTGGACGTGAGTGGTAAAGACCCCGGGTCATTAAATATATAAATATCTGGGTCAGTTTCACATTAGTACGTCTCCATTCCAGCAAAACGCAGTGCAGTTTGAGAATTTACAATAATCAGGGATGAATGGGACAACACATGTACAGGTATATACCTTTTGTATATTTGTCACTTAAACAATTTACTAAATACGTACACCTGAGTTCAAAACAAACTCCAACAAGGCCGTGTTTCAACTATACCACATAATGAAAGTTTAGGGAATCCTGTTTCGACGCCGAGATACTTTCTTCATTGGCAAAGGATCAGGAACAATAACGTTGAGAGATTAGTGTTTGGCCAGAGAATGTAACTTGGTAGGAAAACCTTCCTCAGTGAAACATAAGAAAGGAATCGAACAGCCTGTAATCATACGAGTAATATTAAGATTGGACAATCTAGAAACGGGAGTGCCATGTGTTTATAGACAGAATTTGACGATTGATATGAAATCCTGTTCAGTAATTTGTCATAAACATTGCAGTTGTCGAAGACACTGTTGTTTATGGAAAACGCGCGCAACACCAAGTAAGGAGAGTTTTCCAGCATTATAACGATGCGAATTAGCTGCAGCGGTCATAACGATCCTTTAAAATATTGAGAGTAAGTCCAATTACAGGATTAAATCGAAAGGCCGGAAAACAAGTTAGAAAATAATAGAAAAAATATTAAACCAATCAGATGTTAATAAATATAATATTTTTGTGATAAGGTTTTAAGTGCAGTATAATATTTGTTTGAGAAATTAACCTAATTTTTCATAGAAATACTCCTAACGAACTGTTTACTTTCCCATTGCTGTTCATTAGGAAAGTCCAGCTGTAAACTTTACAGATTCTTCTCCACAACAAGACTGCGATCCTTTCCTTGACTCGACCCTGGTCAAAGTGATCAAGACCGTAGCATACTCTGTGCTATTGATCCTCACGCTTGGGGGCCATTCCCTCGTTATCGCTGTTATATACAGAAATCGCAACTTACGAACAGTCATCAATTTCCTTATCTTGAACATGGCCATTTCAGATATTCTCTTACCTGTCTTTGGTATAACAAGAAGAATAAAACTAATTTACCTTCCGCGAGGAGAGTGGCCGCTGGACGGAGTGATCGGATCAATAACGTGTAAGTTCAGACCTTTTGCTGCAGAAATATCAATAACAGTTTCTGTCTTGACTCTAGAAGTGATTGCACTGGAGAGATTTTTTAGCGTGGTATTCCCAATGAAGAGACAGCCAATTCGGAGCAATAAAACATGTTTTATTGTAATCGCATTGATTTGGCTGATCGGAGCAGTTTATCCCTCTTCATACATTTATACCTTTAAACTCGACCACAGAGTCACAACCTCGTGGTGTATCTACAGCTGGGAGCCAGCATTTGACCACGCGGAAGCGGTTAAAGTTGACTTCACTATCTATCTTGTCGCCTTCACCATAATACCGTTCCTACTCCTCACTAGTCTTTACTCCGCCATAATCATCTCCCTTCAGCGACAGAAGGCAAACCTCCATTTGGCCCCGCAAGCGACACAACGCAGAGCCAACGAAAACAGACGAATAACGTACATGTTGGTGACGGTTGTTGTTGTCTTTCTCGTGACGTGGCTGCCATTCAACATTTACTTTTTTCTAAGTGCGTTTGTGTGGTCTTCTCACCGACCGTGTGAGTCAAGACACATGATATTTAGCGCAATTTTCTTGTCCTACAGTTATCCAGCTGCGAATCCTTTCATTTACGGTATCTTCATGGAAAACTATAGAAATGGTTTCCAAGAGCTGTTCTGTTGTCTTACAAGATGCAGATCATGTTACAAAAAACAAAACCAGACACGACCAGAAACGGAAGGTAAAATCAACTGTACTGTCGAGCCCGGATCTTCAAAAGCGGTAGTTCTTGTGTTCTTAAGACCCTTGCAGGTGCAATAACGAGTCGTTAATCGTAAAGAACGGAGAAAACTTTATATCCAGTGTGTTCCACAACAGAAACAGTGTTTATGTTCGGATATGACACTACTTCAGCTATCTGATATGTATATCAATACAGTCAACATTAAATGAGCATCTATCTATAAAACTGAAACTGAAACAAGTCAAACTTTTTAGTATGTACAGACTCAAGAACACGCAGTATCTGTAGAATTAGTGCCAGTCAACTTTTCGATTGCTTCTTTTTGAACAACTGTTTGCAGCATGACACGTTCAGTAGACTTCAGGACTAAATAAATAGTTCTACCTGTAGACGAATTGATGTGGCAAGTCGTATTTACGCACGTGTTGTCTACATCTATGTAAAATGTTTAGTTTATATCGTATAAGAAAGTTTATATACAATATTGGGCAAAAATAAACTATACCTGAAATGCAAAGCCCGTACAGGTTGCGGATTTAGTAGGTTATATGTGGATAGGAACAAAAGTTCACGAGTTTCCAATCGGAACAGTTAAACTAGAGAGTTTTGATTTTCTTTTAAAGCTTGTCATTTAACTCCATGTTTTCTGACATTAGGTTGCTCTGTTATACGGAATTAAATCGATTTTAGCAACAGAAAATGTATCTCCACCTAGTTTGGGAATATCTTATGATGAGACTTCTTCTGGTGTTAAAAGTCCCCTGTATTTTTTATCTCTTGTTACTGTGTACAACTGTGTACAATGGTGGTATAATAAAACAAAAGTTGAGATGAAAACATATGTGCATTCAGATTCGTTTCTACATGTTGTCCCTGATTTGAAATTAGTGGCAGTAATGTTGATATTGCTATATTTAAACATTTTAGAAATATACATACCACTATGGGTATATATAACAATTTCAGATTTCTTCCAAACAAAAATGCACGATTGTAGTGAAGTAGCAGCAGTGTGGATCAGTCCAAAGATTATATTTATCACTAAACAAACTAATGAGTGAAAGTTGTATGAAATGCGATCGTCAACGAAACACGAAAAAAAATACTTAAATCCGGGGAAGCGCTGATGATTGTTCATTATTTCGAGGTTATCAAGTGTGATTCGTACGGTGTGAAGGAAAATGTTGACCGACTTTGAAAGAGATCGTCTTTTACTAATATGTTCTAGATGCGTTTAGACGGAAAATGGGGTTACTCAACCAGCAAAATGCGTCGATTGGTCATTTTCATGCACAGCTGTATTCAACTGTCACAACAAAATTTACATAAACTAACTGCAACCAGGCAACTGTAGCTTTTAGAGTATCTTGACAATCTTTGTTTGGGTAGAGTTTGAAAACATTTATAGAATAATTCCGGCCGTAGGATGAACCCCTCCTAACTGACCAACTAATACTCTATAATACATACTTTGTGGATGTTACTTGTTACCATATAACAAGCGCGTAAGCAGCAAAAGGCTTCAGTGAAACTCGGTTTGAATATAAATAGGTTTTCTAATTCTCCACAATATTTTTTACTAATTATTGTAACATTGGTTATTACAAAAGCCTAAAGGCCCATGCAAACGGACGCAACAAGTCACAACATTGTTGCGTGTTGTTGGGGGTTTTTGACCAACAAAGTTGCGCCCGTTTGCATGAGTCTAAAAGTTTGACCGGTTTCAAACTATACGCAACAAGTTGCAACAAGTGCCAACATTGTTGTGGTTCCGTGCAAACCGACGCAACATGTTTGGCCCAACAATGTTGCGTTTTGTTGGCCAACAATGTGGCGGCCGTTTGCATGGGCCTTTAACACGCAACATTGTTGGGCCCTACATGTTGCGTCCGTTTGCATGGAACCACAACAATGTTGGCACTTGTTGCGTATAGTTTGAAACCGGTCAAAGTTTT
>JAOEJI010260002.1:0-11857 GCA_025448255.1 Umimayanthus chanpuru | reverse complement strand
CATGCAAACGGACGCAACAAGTCACAACATTGTTGCGTGTTGTTGGCCAACAATGTTGCGTCCGTTTGTATGGGTCTAAAAGTTTGACCGGTTTCAAACTATTCGCAACAAGTGCCAACAAGTGCCAACATTGTTGTGGCTCCATGCAAACGGACGCAACATGCTGAGCCCAACAATGTTGCGTGTTGTTGGCCAACAATGTTGCGCCCGTTTACATGGTCCTTAAAGTTTTAAAAAATGAAAAACTTACTGTTTTTCTTTCATTAATTATACAATTCGTTAATTAAGCAATAAAAGTGTTTATAGCAGTTCTTTTTAGATTACTGAATTTGTCAACTTAGTCTACACAACAGCACCTGCGCTGTATTGCCTGTAATGTCTAAGTTGTGGGTAACAACTAATTTGGTGTTACAGCCCTTTAATAAGCAATAAAGTTATATTAATGTTATTTTAAAAACGTGTTTATTTTCACCGAGAGTGTAACTGAACTACTCCAGAGCTGCTTGTATACCAAATGGTGGGTAGCTCTTATCTCTAACAATCATTCCATTTTGTTTTTCAGCATAGTTTTCTTGCGGACAGAGCGGAAAACGGCAATCATATTATTTTGTATGTTAAACTGTCTTTACGGTTATTCTAAACGTCTGTCAAAACAATCAATCACTTCTTCTAAAGTAAAATGCCCTACTTAGCAAATCCCGTAGCAAATCCTCCAACATTTCGTAACGAAGCAAATTCGTAATTTAACTAACCACACTGAGATGTATCTAAAAATGGAAGTCCAAAAAAAATGAAAGGACCGTTTTTCTGCTTGTCTGAACAATTTTCTTATACTTCAATACAGTAAAAATCCGCGAGTAAAAACCTAATTTTTAAGAACCTGTTAGGCTAAAGTTTGCCAGTTAGACCCCCTTTAAAGACTATATAAGAACCTCTTTAGCCTAAAATTTAGAAACAGGTTCAGTGCCAATGTTGAAAATCTAAAAAGCTGAGTACTATTCTCTTAGCAACAATATAAAATTTTCTTCAGAAAATAAAAACCTATTAAGAACCTAAATAGCCTAAATTTGTGCTAATAATCATTTATATGAGAACCTGCTTCGGCTATAGCTAGGAAAAATGCAGGTTCTCATAGTTAAACTCGCGGCTTTTTACTGCAGTTCAACGTAATAATACTCTGTTTTTTGATAACGATTTTTAATGTTCTTTCCTCAAGCTCGTTTAAAAATTGAAGAAATTAGCCCCGTCGCAGCGGCATGAAATTTATTTACGATATAATTTCCTAAAAAGTCCAGTGCAGTTTATACCACACTCTGCACACTGTCTTCACAAATAGCTCGGACGCTCCTTCTTCGAATCAACGTTCATCGCTGGGATGCTCCAAACGAAAACACCCTAAGTTCATGTACATCCCCCCTCCTCCCCCTCCCTCCCGTCACTGCCTCTGTCTCGTATCCCCTTTCCTAAGGATTTAGCATTGAGGAGAGTCTCTCATAAAACAGCGAGTATTATGTGAAACTGATTAACGTTTACATATCACATATGTCACTTTATTATTTTATGTATTGGATCATGGAAAAAAGCGAAAATGTTTTTTTTTGACAATTTCACTAGACTGAATTAAGAAAAGAGCACTTAGGTAACGCCGATAAAATGTTGCGTTACGAGTTACGAGTTACGTTTCTAAGTTGGTTGGCACAGACCTATCTGATCGAAGTTGAATTGTCTTGACCCCGCTATATTGTACTGCATGAATTGATAAATAAAGGAATATGAGGGGAAAACAAGATTGTTCCACGGCATAGATAAAAATAATAGCCGCCTTTGTTAAAATACTCAAATCAAATGTTTGGGTTTACACAGGCTTTACGTTTTAGTCTACTGAATAAAAGTACTTTAAAAAATGGGATTACGTGAAAAGTGTAAATCTGCAATAACTTATAACTATTCATTAGACATTACCATTGAGCTGTTCAGTAGCAGCTTGTCTGGTTTAATCTGTGAGCTACCCTGGAAATCAGATTTTTAGCAAGCTTAGGCTTCAGTTTGAGAGCTCTACAGCTAACAGTCTACCTACCCTGTCTTGTTTATATCTCCGAACTGTGTTGCGACACCAGCAGGAAACGGGAAGGAGACGAACTTGCCATCTTTAGTTAACCGCTTCCCGAACTCTTTACTGGCACTATGTGAACCGATGACACGTTCGGACCAGTCTCCAATTCCATCCTTTTCGCTTATTTGCTCGGAAGTTCCAAAGAGCAGGTACAAATGGGCGATTAGAATCAGCGATAAAGCGGTATTTTGAAGAAAGGTTACCATTTTGCATCGAGTCATATGACCCTTGCCTGACTTCCGCTCAGTCATTTCATGACATACCTTTTGTGTCTTTTATGAGCCGGCTTAGGGTTAGGATTACGACTAGTGTTCGTGTTAGAGTAGGTATTATCGTTAGGGATGGAGTTAGGGTTTTGTTCTCTGGGTCCGATTATCATTTCCGATCGTTCCATCTGCCGCGAGAATAGGGCGGGAGTAACTGAGTATTTTCAAAGTCGAAGGATCAGATCAAAAGTGTCTTAATTTTTCAGAAACTGTGGCCGAAAGTTAATTAGAAACACGGCATTTTGATGCCTGGCCACTGGCGAAAGGGAAGAGAAATTGACGATTTTTATCTCGTTTGTACGGAAAATGGTGAATCCATCTCTTACGAATAGTTGGAGACAACGTAGTCGTAAGCACACTCTCTTACTTTTAAATTCGCTAAATTGTTTGGAATTACTTTAGGACCTTTGGAAAAAGAAAGTTTAAATTAGTTGTTAGGAGAAACTCTGTTTGATGTATTAAACAAACTTCAGCCAACTTCTGCAAACTATAAAGAAACGCAATTATTACATGGAATAAAGACAGTGTTTTAATATAACTTTCTTTGTGAACTGTGAAAAAACAAATTTGGCGGCACTATACAAAGTGTCCCACTGACACAAAGTAAAAGCTACCAACTGAATGGACAAAACGCCAAATAAATCAAAGTGAATTCTTACCAGTTTTTGTTTTCAAACCACGTTGTCACACTAATCCTATATCTTGTAGCGCAAATGTTCCCGAACTTTCTTGAACGGTGTGAATAGGCAAATCAATCTCGCGTTCTTTTTCTGGTTTAGGGCGCTCAACAAGTGGCCACAAGTGGTATTGAACTAGCCTCCAATGCAGCGGCCTTATTTCATTCGCCTCGGACCAAGGAGGGAACACGCGGCGAAGGAAATAAGGCGGCTGCATTTGAGGCTAGGCACATCTGCCGATATCTCGGTTTCAATGCATAAAAACCAAAAATTTGAATCATAGCGACACAGTACGGTAGCTGATAAAGATTTACAAACAATTTTAAGAATTTTTGAGATAATTTGGGACAAAAAATGATAGAGGGCGACTTGCCAATTTTCAGGGAATTTTAGATTTTTGGGAGATTTACGCCAGCCTGTATGCTATCCGAGTGGCACTAGCTCGTTTACAAACAGTATTTGTTGCGTTCTAATATTTAGCCTGTTTTCCCCTTTAAATGTCCTCTCCAATCCCCCCAATGGGGTGTTGCTCCCCCTGACGTATTACATTTTTACAGGTGGGGTCTTAACGCGATTGAAAGTCTTCGATGGCTTCTTTATAAGCTGTTTGGAAAGCACACTGAATTGCTATCAAACCTGATAACACAGCAAGACTACTCATGATGAAAGCCAGCAAGTTCAACACTCCATAAACTACAAAAATCTGTATTCACATGTATAAAGTCGGTCCCTGGCCTCTCTTCGATTATACAGCAATTTTTTTCCCTCGGGAGTTGTCAATTTTATTGGGTGGATGTAGTTGGGGGGGGGGGGGTAATGGCGGGGCCGGGGCCGGAAATGCGACAGAGCAAACAAAAAAATAGTGTGCGATTCGACGTTACACTGAAAAAGAAAAAAGAAGGGAAGATGAAATGATGACATTGCATCCAACGAGATCGAACTGGTTCCGTCCCTTACTCGTCTATATATCTATATCAATATCGATACCTTTATCTATACCTACATCTAGATCTACATATATCTATCTCTTCATCGATATCAGTATCTGTATCTATAAATACATCTACATCTACATCATCCATATATATCTATATCAATTTCTATATCTATATCTACATCTATACCTGTTTCTATTTCTATATCTATATCTATTTATTTACATCTATATCATTATCGATACCACCTATCTCTTTGAGGCAACGGGGAATACAGGAAGTCTGACGACTACTTCAAACACGCAGTTTTATTGTATTGTCTTTATTTCAGCTTTAAATCTATTCTCATTTACAAGTCCAACCAATCAGGTTCCCTTGGTACTAGAGGTTAAATCTCACATCTGACTCGACCGCCGAAGAGTGTGAGCTCGCAATCAAGTTCTATCAGCCTCGTCCCCAGAGAGGTCTGGGTAATTTTAAAAACGGCGGTTTCTCAGTCGCCATTTTAGAAAGTACCCAGAACACCCTGGGAACGGGGTTGGAAGCCTATCAGGTGATTTGACTTGCTGCAATAGTACGCCGAGCACTTCGATATGTTAATTTTTTTTCCGCCCACTAAAAAGCCCCATAAAATATCATTCTCAATATATGAAAAAACTGGTAATGTCAACACACCATTTCGCTAATGCAAATTTCTGCTAAATTCATTTCCTCGTTGGAGCTAAATGTCATGTTAATTTATGTTAAACTTGACCACAGTTGATAAAGCGAGTTAGTTTTGTCAACTACATTGCATGATTTGACCGAGTAACAACTATAAGCCCCACACAGTCCGGCATTAGCTAAATAGCGTATTGGCAAGCTAATAATTTATTTGCAATTTCCAAAAATATAATTTGTATTGCAAAATATCTCATATTCTCCTGGAGTGCACTAAGTGTACTCGATAACCTATATCGCTAGCACTAGATATGAAACCAGAAACACATAAATACAAAAATTACTAGCAATATCAGCTGTTGTGCAACTTCAGTCTGTTGTGCAATTTCATTTTGAGAAGAGCGAGTTGGAGATCCGTAATTACATGTCCCGGCCCCGGGTCCCGGAGGACTCCACCCTACTAATCCCAGGAGATAAGAACAGGTTCAAAATCCCACTTGTCCGGGTGGCCCAGCGGTTGTTTCCACCCAGACGTGCTCCACTGGAAGACCGGCTGCTGGTCGTGAGTAGGGTCACTCACCGCCTTGCAAGAAAACTTCTGGAACAGCTCATAACTTGTGGCCTGTAAATCAAAATACATCATGATATATTACTTCTTTGCTTTCAAAGTGGACACAGAACATCTTCTGCTAGCTGTGCACACTCCCTTCGCTTCTTGCGTTTCCAAAGCGTCAAATGAAGAGTCGTTGTCACTGTCGTTATTCAGGGTTCCTGCAGCTAACAACTCACGGTTTTCTATGACGTCACACATTCATCACATTCCTGAATTACCTATTGGGGGATATAACTACTACTGTCGTTAATCAGGGTTCCTGCAGCTAACAACTCACGGTTTTCTATGACGTCACACATTCATCACATTCCTGAATTACCTATTGGGGGATATAACTACTACTGTCGTTAATCAGGGTTCCTGCAGCTAACAACTCACGGTTTTCTATGACGTCACACATTCTTCACATTCCTGAATTACCTATTGGAGGTATAACTGCTACTGTCGTTATTCAGGGTTCTTGCAGCTAACCACTAACAAAATTTAAGACCCGATTTTGGAAAATATTTAACCTAATTTCTCTTCAATCTATTATTCACTGTAGTCACACAATCTACGCGTGATAATATATGTCACTATAAAGGTCACACAATCTACGTAATACCTGGTACCTGTCATTATACATGTAATAGTCACACAGTCTATCTCGTTCCTGAGTCCTACCTTACAATCAGTTCCCCCGTAGTTACCTAGAAACACAACGTACAGGTACAAGGATGCCTGTCATTATGGTCACCCAATCTACGTGTGATATCTGGTACCTGTCACTATAAAGGTCACACAATCCATCTGGTGCCTGAGTCCTACCTTACAATCAGTTCCCCGTAGTTACCTAGAAACACAACGTACCTGTAGGTACAGGGATGCCTCTCATTATGGTCACATAATTTACATGCATGTGATATCTCGTACCTGTCACTATAGTATAAAGGTCACACAGTCTACCTGGTGCCCGAGTCCTACCTTACAATCAGTTCCACCGTGATTCCGGTGACCAAGAGCACTGAACGGATATTTCCCGTCAGCAGGGTTGAGGTCTGAGCGTGCCGAGATGGCGTTTTCTCCGCTGTATGGAGGGGTGCAATTACACCTGGACAGAGGGTCATTCTTGAAGTCATTGTACCTGCATAGAAAGAGCGCATATTCTTTAGCAGGAACAAAAATCCAGTTATTAATTAGAAAGTGAAACGCGGCTACGGAAAATTTATCTGAGTCTTTTAATTTATAGTTTTACAATTTTTACTCTAATGCACCCACTTTAATTGACGAGAACTGTTGCAGCTTCTCTGCCAGTACGTTGTATTGTTCTGTCTTAATTCTTCTTAGACGAAGTTGTTGTTATTTTTGTTTGTTGTTGATGCTAATGTATTCTGGCAAAGCTGAGTAAACAAATCTAAACCAAAGTTGAGGTCTTTGAAGAACAAACTAGTAATATTTCAGACGTTTTTAAGTACTTTTGAAAAAGTATTTCAACTCTTGAAAAAAGGGTCGTCTTTCACTCTAAGAACAAAAGATCCCATTGGTAAAAAAGACAATATAAGTAACCCATCCGTAAACAAACATACAATAGCATATTGTTAAAAAGTGCCAGTTATTGTTACTGTTATTGTTCAATAACCAATGGAATAAGAAAGCGCGTCCGTAGAGCTAAGCTTTACTGCAAAAAAATGCCAAATGAATAGTCATGTTGCGGGCTTTCGCACAGTTCTGGATTGACCAAAGTTGTGTCAACATTACAGACGTTAATAAGTGATTCTTGAAAAAAGTACTTTCACCCTTCAAAAAAAAATGTCAAATGAACGGTCATGATATGGCCGAACAGTTAGAACTGGTTTGGCCAGAGTTGTGTTAAAGACCAGTAATTACCCATGATGTTTTACTGTTTGCTAACTATGTTGTTTTGGTTAGTGACTAATCAATTTCGAAATTAAAATTGACCGGCTCTGGCGAAAAGTTGTGAAAGGAATCAACCATATAAGTGAATTTCCTTAAGCAACAGTAGCTGTATTTCAGCATATTCTTAAGACGATCTTTAAGACGAAATAAAATGTTTTTCGAAAATCTCAGACTGGCGAGTGTTGCCGATATATTAATTGTGAGCAAAAGATTTCACAGAAAGACTTTACACTTTTAAACAACTCTTTCTTCAAAAGTAAATTTTCCCCAAACAATTCCATGCACGAGTATGGGCAATACAAAATATTACCATAAAATTTACCGAAACGATAAATTATTAAGTCACGTTCAAAACTGTGCCAGGAAAGTTACAATCTATTCTTAATTTTCTCTTTACGGCCTTTGTTCTTCACAAATGCACTACAAATCTCGACATCTTCCTTACTAAATGAACTCCAAAAATGAACTCGGAAAAAACTCCCCGACACGGTTTTACACAACAAACTGTGTTGAGAGAGTTGGGAACTCCTGAAGGAAAATTGTTGAGTCGGAAACAACTCTTTCAATTTTCGTATATAATTACAGTTTTCCAAAACGTAGTTATATCGTCATTTACATAATTTTACTAGCTTTCAACTGACATATACGAATATAGGTTTATTGGTGTCCGACACGTAATAACGAGTTACGCCGTACTAATAACTGGAAACATCGCTAAGACCAAGGCAATCCTCTATCGAGAAAGGAGAACGCCAACAAAACCCAATGTTGTGAAAGGTTAAGGATCTCCGTCCGGCCTCTCACCTCATGAGCTTGATCAGACTTTCCATATCCACCACTTTGCCTTGGTCTCTCTTGAACATCTGAGCTCTCGGGTTCTGGTGATAGTCAAACCACGGACCAAACTTCTTAACCGAGTCAGGCACACCGCTCTTGTCGTAAATCAGGGGAAAGTACCTGAAACAAAGAGATTCACAGGCGAGAAAGTTAAGTTCGTTAAATTGTAAACTGCGTACAAGATTACAGTTCTACTGTGTACCATTTGCGCCTTCTCGTTAAACAATCAAACTCGCTTTCATTGATTGTTTATGGGAAGAAAGAAAACTTAAAAAAGTATCTTTCCTTGCCCTAGGATCTACTAACTTAAAACTATGGCTTTTGAATACTAATGTATCTGCATGTAAACATAATTATTCCTTCTGAAAGGTCACAGTAAAACTGTTGAATTAGGTACTGATAATACTATTCACAAGTACTCACGGTAGGTTGTAACTCGCCCAGTAACCGTTGTCTTGTAGATGAGCTGTCATGTCGGCCATTTCTACAATGCCTGGGATTTGTTCCAGCACCCAAAATGTCCCTTGTTTAAGGTTCTGCCCGGGTGTAAACTGCTTGTAGTCCAGAACCATCCACTGCACGACAACATAAATAAATTCGAGTATGAGAAACTACACATTACAACTAAAAACAGGACGGTATCCGCTATTTTTTCTTTGAAAAGCACTTTAATTCTTTTAAAAATGACAAAGAAAATGTCTTCTCAGACAAAATGTAGGGTTACCGCAATAGAAACATAATCTTTATACAATATACTATTTTGTAATTACCTGAAATCTTTAACCTCTCAGCCCCAGGTTGGGAGAATTTTGTTTTTATCTTAGAAATTGCTGTGTATGATCATTTGCTTTATTCTCATTACCAAACAAGTTATTTTGTGTGATAATGTAAGGAGAATTTACATACTGATAAACTGGCTGGGGCCTGAAAGGAATAAGAAGAACACACCGAGGATGAAAAATGACCAAAACCAAAGAACATGCTACGAACATGTCGGATGAGACTGGGAAAGGAACACATATTTATGCAAATTTAAAAATGGAACTGAGGTCTAAGTTCTCTTCTAAAATATCGCGAGAGAATAGTGCAATTTTAGGTTTGGCTCTAGTACATGTAAACAGGCGGTCCTATAATACACCTGAGCCACAAGTTTCATTGAAGGTGTAACCTAATCTCAAGTCTTAAGGCCCGTTCACACGCGCGATATTTACGGCGATTTTAGGTGCAATTTTTTTGGCGAGGAAAATCACACCAGTATCGCGGTGAAATTTGAACATGTTCAAAACATCTGTGATTTCGCGGCGACGTGAATTTGGAAAATCGCGCAGTAAAATCGCCGGTTGTTCACATGTGCGAATTTTTCTAGCCATCGAAATTGCCGAAAAAATCGCACGTAAAATCGCCGGTGAATATCGCACGTGTGAACGGGCCTTTACAGAGCATCAAATAGGATTACGGTACACGTCATACATGTTGGAAACAGCCTCTGAATGTACGCCGTTTACAGATACATACCGTCTGTACTCGTTAAAAAGGCAAGTTCAGCAAAAATAAGAGCTTTTCTTTCTGTGTCCAGATCAGATGCGTAGAAATCCCCGTCATTTCTGTCCAGCCTGAAGTTTCAGTCAATTTTAACGTGAAGCTCAACAAACTTCATAAGGAGTGACCAAAGCTGCGAACCGTAACCCTGCACACTGTTTTGTTTTGCGTGCGAGTCCAGATGTTTACACTGATTTATAGTTGTTCATATGCGTTTCCGTTCCATTTTGTGTTTTGTGCATGGTCAAGGCCAACGAACAAGAGAGATTGAGAACAAACACCTGTAAACAAAGAAACTGGCCAAGTTTCATAACTAGTTCGTTCTATTATTGACTGTGTTTAAACATAGATACGAAACTACAAGAAACATAAAATGGCATAAAAGGTAACTACTAGCTACTCTTTATCTCTTGTAAAGTAATTGGAGACCTATTTAAGAACAGAGAAGTCGAGGAATGTTTCTCCTTTACCTGGTTATTGTATCTTGTAGCACAAGGATTGACGTATAATGGATCGACAGTTTCAGTTTCCAGCAACCGAAGGGAAAGACAAGAAAATAACATACATTACTGGGAAACTGAACTACTTGCTATCTGTGTTGCAAGCAATGTAAGAACAGATGAGTGTGCCCAAAGATACCCATATTAGGAAATACACCACTCTTGAATTACGCTTCAGTTCCTGTGAACAATAACCTGAAGTCGAGGCTAGTGCTGTACTGTACAATACATTCACTGTATTTTCTCGCACACCTCAGCCCTAGCCTCAACTTCAGGTTATTGTAGTGTAAATCGAATTTGGTCTATTGCACCTTCTGCACTCATTTTGCTTCTTCTATATTTAGCCTCTAGCTATGTCCCTGATTGACTGTACTACAATAGGGGCAGATTGAGGGAGGGACCAAGGGTCCTTATCTTTCACTGACAATTTTGGAAATATTTTATGAGAAAACTCTGTAAAATACGTCTTTTGAAGCACAGATGGCTTTTCCTGGCAACTTCTTCCAAGATTGCCACCCCCCTCCCCTCAACCTTTCCAAAAATCTGGATCCGCCACTGTGCATGTACAACCAATATATTGCAGACTTGTACTTGTAACAGTTTCAAGTACATTTCCTACTCTAAAAATCTTACTGATACAACAAAAAAGTACAGCTTGTATCTGTGATGAGCCAATCACATATTGTAAACATATGAGCACAGCTGCAAAAGGAGTTTGACTTACGTTCCACTGTTAAACCTGGAGAAGATGTAGCACCACTCCCCAGCTGTTTTGGCCAACCTGTTGGCCACAATGTTTCTCAGCCATTCCTGTACCGTATCTTCAGTTGTAACGTAGCTCCACAGAGCTGAATTGCTATTGCCAATGGTAGTCTCTTGAGTTACCTGATTGATCCAACACAGATTACAATGTTTGCACGCCACTTAAAAAACATTTCAACTGTACACATAATTAACATGTTACAAATTGTGTAGTTTAATACAAACAGGTATTGTGACAAAACATTTAAGAAGGCATTGACGCTGATTATATATATAAAACATTTTCGGATGTTTCAGGAAGATTATAGTGCATCTTTCCTCAGCTAGTGTCCAGCTGGTGGCAATTCTATACTGATTGGCATAGTTTATGGAACAAAATAAAATATCTTTATATTCTTACATACACTTGGGAAATACATAGAACTGACCAACAGTTTATTATCTAAAATGTTCACAATCAAGAAATTGGTACAAGTTAGCCAGTTCCATTACCAATAAAATTAAATAAGACATTATTTAATGCAAATGAGTTTTGTCAAAATGTTGTATTAACCCTTGCCCTGTTGAAGCCGATTTTTTCAAAACCCAAGAATATCTCAACTTATGAACCAGCTGTCCAAATACTACACTGTGACTGTTCATTTTGATCCTCTTGCAGAATAGAAGTGTTAAGCATTCATCATTTCTCAAAACTTAGAGGTTGAGAAATTTCAGATTGTTTTTATTTTTGATGTACATATGACTGAAAACATAGCAGGACAAGAGTTAACCTAGGACATCTGAGAGGCATTTTCTATCTTGTATGCAATGTATGCACCATAAGGTAAAATGGACCAGTGAATGAGACAAATTAAATTTTAATTAGCACTTTAGTTACAACTACAGTGAAACCCCGTTAATACGGTCACCAACGGGCCAAAAAAAGTGGCCGTATTAACGGGGTGGCCGCATTAACGAGGTTTTGTCAAATTTCATAGTTTAAGGGGGTAATGACAAATACATTGCACTAGCACTTCCTGAACGACTAAATCTCTTTAATAGACGACTGGAAATGTACAT
>JAOEJI010258891.1:0-11858 GCA_025448255.1 Umimayanthus chanpuru | reverse complement strand
TCTCTTATGGTATTGTCCTAGAAGTCTTGTTCCCAATATTTTTTGTAACTATTTTAAAAAATATCAAAATTAAGTAGTTGCAAACTATGATGAGATCTAAATTTTGATCTTTCAGTGTAGGTGCGAGAATAGCGCAGTTGGTTTATATAGATCTCTGAAAGCCAACCAGGAGGTCCCGTGTTCAATCCCCGGCCTGATCGAGGGTTGAACTTTGGGCGACCTTCTTTCGCCACACCGTCCGTATACAGGGACGTTAAGCCGTTGGTCTAGTCTTCCGACGTTCTATCGGGGGACTTAAATGAGCCCACACATTTCTCCATAAGAGTAGGCTAATGCCGGTGTTGTGGACTGTTTACTGAGGGCACAAATTAATTTCTCAGACAAAAAAACATTGTGAACCGCTTATAGCGGTCTGGCGAAGACCCTCAACCACCGAACCTTGCATTTGCTGTAAACAGGTTGCCGAAAAGCCCGGCGAGGAGCAGCTGAAAATACAATTATGTAAAATGTAAAATGTAAAACTAAATCTTTCGTCGTAATCAGTTTTCCAAGGCCGAGATCTATCCGAACTATCAAGAATTTCACAACCGTTACGTTCTAGTGGAACAACTCGGAAAACAACTCGCTCCTAAATCCTGAACACTCGACGAAAGACTTCTTAATGAGGCCAGTTTAACTGATGATTTCATGAACGTTTCATCCTCAGATTGTTCAGTCTCAGTAAATATTTCATATTTATAGTTAGTAATGTTGCTGCAATTGAGAAAAACCTGAAATGAACACATCCTTGCTCCTACGAGGTTCAAATGAAAACCAGTCAGTAAGCGCTGGAAAGAAAGCTTTTGACAAGTTTGCAGTAGCTTTTGGCGCTAAAGTATTGGACTGCCGCAAGGTTCACAGTACAAATGATAAGTGTGTCGGATGACTTTTGAACCTTTGTTGCTTCGATCCGAGTCTTGTTACAAACGTACTTTTGGAAATTTGAAGTTTAAAGGGATAGCCCAAGTGCAAAAGAAGAAACTGTGCAAGGTAAAAACAAAGAAAAAGCATCCTGCAAGGAAAAGAAACTAGAAAAAAAAGATCTGCATATATTTTGAATTTTTGTACGTATATTTTTAGCGATTTCATAAGCTAAAAGCTTAACATTTTTCCGAGATGGCATGCAGATGAAACAAAACGCAAGCATTTTGCAAACGTTTCTTTTTGGAGGAAAGTTTGAAAGTCGCTCTATGCTTGATATCATATTTTCATTTTGTTCTCCAAAAGTCTTACTAGTATTTGCTAGATTATTCCAAGTGATGTCATTCTAACATTGACTTTTATAATTTCATAGAAATATTGGATTATAAGAGAAAGTGATATGCAACATGGTCTCCTCGTACAGTAGGTGAATCACCTCACCTTTAACACTTGTTGTGCTCTATCTCGGAGCCTACGAATACACCCAGAAGCAGTTTATTGCCCCTGGATAACATCAGTCTTTTCTTTAACGTCGATGCAACCCACAAATACATCTTATTGTAAGTTGCTTGCGAACTGGTTTCTTGAAAAAATATTTTTCAACAAAGCAATCCTTTACAAGATTAGCGTCAACTGCCAAACAAGATATTATGCTTAACTTTAAAGAAAAGGTATTTTCCCTGTAGTTCAGTACTGACATTCTATTCAGCAGATTGTACTAGCTTGTAGAGCTATGCTGACTAACTTTCTTTTTAAAAATAGTACTAGATTTTAAAATACATATCAAAATGATTGTTTAGACTTCTGCCATTATATTGGCTATTTGGCGGAAAGTTGAGTAATACATTTACTTTATATATGTACAACATTATATATCATCTAACTTATTTTAAGAAATCATCTTGTTACATTTTTAGTTGCCAACACAAATAGTCAAAATAGATCAACTTTGAAATGCTTAGATCAAACAAGTGGAAAAACTAATCGTAACATCACCTTGATTGTTTGATAAGATCGGTTTCAAATTCAACTTATTTCTTCAGTTCCCTTTTATCCAACTTCGTGCTTTCAATTCCTCCGAGTCTAGGAAAGACTTCTAAAAGGTTTGAAATACAAATTTATAGTGACTAACACCACTTTATAATCTCCACAGCTGGAAGAGGCTGGCATACAATTGGATTGCTGGAACTTAGTTTTAATATTTCAAAACAGCAGTATCCCAGACAGTAGGTCTTGTTTCGGAAAGACGACCACATAAATTAACATTTTTATTGAGTTTAATATCAGTTTTGAAACATTTTCATGTTCAGAATCGTTTTTTTTTTCATTATGTTAAAAGTACTTTTAAAGGGATCCGTCTTTCGTAAAAATTCCAAAGCCCTGAAAAAAGCTGGGAAGTATATGATTGCATGGAAATTTCCATAAAGTATATTTTAAATTTGTTGCCTTCTTTGTAGACGTGTAGCAGTATTTTTTTATTTAAACATTCTTTGACAAAGTACATATATCCTTTAGTTTGTCGACACGAATTTAAACTCCTTCTGGAAAAACAAATAAACTATAAATATAAATTTAGTTCATCTATAAATATATATAAACTATACTAGCCTAACTTGTTTTAGAGGCAGCAAACTTTGCTGAAGAAAAGACTGACTTAAATCAACTCTCATTGTACAAAATGTTTGAGACACAGGCCGCTTCCATCTGTTTGTTTTGCAACTGAAAACATAATATTTTTTTGCTGCAGTCGTGGAACTAACTTCCGAGCGTTTGTAATAAGCCCCCAGTTTTCGTTAAGCCTGCACCCGTCCAAAACAGAAAAGGTCTGTATGAGTTTTGGGCACGTAAAATACAGAGTGCTCGGGGCACTTAGTTAGAATCGTGAATTTGTTTTACTATTAAACAGCAGGACGTGCGCTAATTTTGACATTATAAGTTCCGTTTTCAGGCATTTATGATCGTTTTTAATCTATATAAAACAATATTGGGACTTGTTCATGGGCCAACTTCTGAATTATCCCTTTCCCCTTTTTTATAAGTATTTTCCATCCCTCTCCAAAAGAACCGAAATTAATTCAAGCATATATAGAGTATAGTGCAAGCGAATGTCGACACAAATAGACGAATACTGCTATCTTATTGGAGAAATGTTCGCAATTCAAAAAACTAGCTATTGTTTAGCTACTGTTTAGCCTACCATAATAGGTTGTGCATAACCTACAGAAATAATATATTTTCATATTTATTATTTTGGTTGTGTGTTTATTGTTTGTTTTTTTTTAAAAAGTCTTTTACTGCAACAAAGTTTAACTTCAGGAATCTGATTATTTTGAAAAATAGCTGAAGTAAGTTTTCAATAATTTTAGACAATTTCCACAAATTTTGATACTGGAACCAAATTACATGCATGTGTTGGCCCATTAGTATAATGTTTATGTGAAATCAATCATTTCTGAACGTAAGGAGACGCTAAATTGTGTACCGCCTTAAACAAAGCGGCTATTTATAATATTAGACTGCTTATGAAACCCTCACTGCAATCAATAACTATATTATAGGGGTAATACAACGAGGAACAAATTGATCCATAGCTTTGACCGACAATTTTAGCGTTAATCATATACATGAAAAAAATAGCTTGATTCTGATTGGTTAAGAACAATGCAATTACTTTGTAATTCTGTGCAAAAATGTGTAATTCCATGCAATTACAACTACAAAAAATAGAACCTGACTGGCCCATAAACATTGCTGTCAAAATAAGCAAATCAAATTCCCAAGACAAATCAAATGCTCAACGGGGCACGCAAAATATCCAGTGAGGCAAACAGCTCTTGGTTTAATGAATACAAAAAAAAATTACCACCTCGGTCATTACTACAGGCCAAATTTTCAAGCTGCTCATAATACTCTCCTTTTGATAAAAACCGTTAGCAATAAAATAATTTTTTTGCATATGATTAACAAGTAATCGAACCTTTTACTCGTTCCATATGGAATTAATTTGCACTTGTGTGTTTTAAAGAAGCTCAAATTGCGTTCGCCGTAAAAAACACACTCACTGTTTATTGAACTCATAAAGGTTCGATATATTAGGCCCGGGTCAAACGTCGAACTTCACATGTGCCGAACTAAATTGCAGTGTAGGTCGACCCAAATTAATTAAGTTCGACTGCAGTCGATCTCAACATGCCGTGACCAGAATGTAGTAAAATCTGTCATTTCGGTCAGCGGGGTTTCGAACAACAACACGTTTTCCTGCTTGCCAATCGCTTGTTTCTTCATTCCCTTCGAAGTTTGAGCACAAATTGCAAATTGGCTGGTCGCAAGTGATGCAGTAGTAATTTGTTCCCTTACCACATCTTCATTGTCTGAGTACTCGCTATTTACTTTTTTCCCGGAAGCCGGCCATTCCGACTTTACCTCGCTTTTCCCACTTCATAAAATGTTTTCGCGCGTGCGTACTCTCAAGCAACCAAAGTTCAAAACGAGGCTAGAATATACATTATCGTAAATATTACTAATTTATGAAATTTGTTCGGCACAAGTGAAGTTCGAGGTTTGACCCAGAGTCGATCCTAAGCCGTTATTCCCGACAGATCGAGTCGAAAGTTCGACTGAAGTCGATCCTGATACAAACAGTCGAACTCAACTGAGTCAAACGTCGAACTTCGCATGTACTTAATTCACTGAACATGCTGAATTTAATTCGGCATATGTGAAGTTCGACGTCTGACCTGGGTCTTATATGCTAAAACTGGAACGGTTTCACAAATACACGCTTTTTTTTTAATAAGAACCAGTAAATTTTGGCCGAGGCTCACTGTTCTTAATTTTTTAGGAAATTTCAGCCTCAATTGTTCTTAAGCTGTTCTTATTTTTATAAAAGTACTCATAAGAACAACAACAGCAATAAATAACTTCTAAAATATTCCAAATATACCTTATATGTGACTATCAAGCCGAATAAATTGCAATCGGAAAATTCGATCTATCTCAACGTTAGGAGTATTTCAACGCTCGATACAGTCGAGTTTGAGAAAAATAATATGATTTAATTAAGAAAAGTAAACTTTGCATTTATGATTCCAAGTCCCAACCTGGACTGTTCTTACGCTGTTCTTAACTTTTGGCCAAATTTAAACCTCGTTGTTCTTATAAAATTGCTCTTTTATATCACACTCTTTTATATATATATAATATATTATATATATTCATTTGAATACATAATGAATATATTCATTTGATTGATACAATGGGGGACAAATTACACTCACATACACGCTTTTATATATATATATATATATATATATAAAAGCGTGTATGTGAGTGTAATTTGTCCCCCATTGTATCAATCAAATGAATATATTCATTATGTATTCAAATGAATATATATAATATATTATATATATATAAAAGAGTGTGATATAAAAGAGCAATTTTATAAGAACAACGAGGTTTAAATTTGGCCAAAAGTTAAGAACAGCGTAAGAACAGTCCAGGTTGGGACTTGGAATCATAAATGCAAAGTTTACTTTTCTTAATTAAATCATATTATTTTTCTCAAACTCGACTGTATCGAGCGTTGAAATACTCCTAACGTTGAGATAGATCGAATTTTCCGATTGCAATTTATTCGGCTTGATAGTCACATATAAGGTATATTTGGAATATTTTAGAAGTTATTTATTGCTGTTGTTGTTCTTATGAGTACTTTTATAAAAATAAGAACAGCTTAAGAACAATTGAGGCTGAAATTTCCTAAAAAATTAAGAACAGTGAGCCTCGGCCAAAATTTACTGGTTCTTATTAAAAAAAAAGCGTGTATTTGTGAAACCGTTCCAGTTTTAGCATATAAGACCCAGGTCAGACGTCGAACTTCACATATGCCGAATTAAATTCAGCATGTTCAGTGAATTAAGTACATGCGAAGTTCGACGTTTGACTCAGTTGAGTTCGACTGTTTGTATCAGGATCGACTTCAGTCGAACTTTCGACTCGATCTGTCGGGAATAACGGCTTAGGATCGACTCTGGGTCAAACCTCGAACTTCACTTGTGCCGAACAAATTTCATAAATTAGTAATATTTACGATAATGTATATTCTAGCCTCGTTTTGAACTTTGGTTGCTTGAGAGTACGCACGCGCGAAAACATTTTATGAAGTGGGAAAAGCGAGGTAAAGTCGGAATGGCCGGCTTCCGGGAAAAAAGTAAATAGCGAGTACTCAGACAATGAAGATGTGGTAAGGGAACAAATTACTACTGCATCACTTGCGACCAGCCAATTTGCAATTTGTGCTCAAACTTCGAAGGGAATGAAGAAACAAGCGATTGGCAAGCAGGAAAACGTGTTGTTGTTCGAAACCCCGCTGACCGAAATGACAGATTTTACTACATTCTGGTCACGGCATGTTGAGATCGACTGCAGTCGAACTTAATTAATTTGGGTCGACCTACACTGCAATTTAGTTCGGCACATGTGAAGTTCGACGTTTGACCCGGGCCTAATATATCGAACCTTTATGAGTTCAATAAACAGTGAGTGTGTTTTTTACGGCGAACGCAATTTGAGCTTCTTTAAAACACACAAGTGCAAATTAATTCCATATGGAACGAGTAAAAGGTTCGATTACTTGTTAATCATATGCAAAAAAATTATTTTATTGCTAACGGTTTTTATCAAAAGGAGAGTATTATGAGCAGCTTGAAAATTTGGCCTGTAGTAATGACCGAGGTGGTAATTTTTTTTTGTATTCATTAAACCAAGAGCTGTTTGCCTCACTGGATATTTTGCGTGCCCCGTTGAGCATTTGATTTGTCTTGGGAATTTGATTTGCTTATTTTGACAGCAATGTTTATGGGCCAGTCAGGTTCTATTTTTTGTAGTTGTAATTGCATGGAATTACACATTTTTGCACAGAATTACAAAGTAATTGCATTGTTCTTAACCAATCAGAATCAAGCTATTTTTTTCATGTATATGATTAACGCTAAAATTGTCGGTCAAAGCTATGGATCAATTTGTTCCTCGTTGTATTACCCCTATAATATAGTTATTGATTGCAGTGAGGGTTTCATAAGCAGTCTAATATTATAAATAGCCGCTTTGTTTAAGGCGGTACACAATTTAGCGTCTCCTTACGTTCAGAAATGATTGATTTCACATAAACATTATACTAATGGGCCAACACATGCATGTAATTTGGTTCCAGTATCAAAATTTGTGGAAATTGTCTAAAATTATTGAAAACTTACTTCAGCTATTTTTCAAAATAATCAGATTCCTGAAGTTAAACTTTGTTGCAGTAAAAGACTTTTTAAAAAAAAACAAACAATAAACACACAACCAAAATAATAAATATGAAAATATATTATTTCTGTAGGTTATGCACAACCTATTATGGTAGGCTAAACAGTAGCTAAACAATAGCTAGTTTTTTGAATTGCGAACATTTCTCCAATAAGATAGCAGTATTCGTCTATTTGTGTCGACATTCGCTTGCACTATACTCTATATATGCTTGAATTAATTTCGGTTCTTTTGGAGAGGGATGGAAAATACTTATAAAAAAGGGGAAAGGGATAATTCAGAAGTTGGCCCATGAACAAGTCCCAATATTGTTTTATATAGATTAAAAACGATCATAAATGCCTGAAAACGGAACTTATAATGTCAAAATTAGCGCACGTCCTGCTGTTTAATAGTAAAACAAATTCACGATTCTAACTAAGTGCCCCGAGCACTCTGTATTTTACGTGCCCAAAACTCATACAGACCTTTTCTGTTTTGGACGGGTGCAGGCTTAACGAAAACTGGGGGCTTATTACAAACGCTCGGAAGTTAGTTCCACGACTGCAGCAAAAAAATATTATGTTTTCAGTTGCAAAACAAACAGATGGAAGCGGCCTGTGTCTCAAACATTTTGTACAATGAGAGTTGATTTAAGTCAGTCTTTTCTTCAGCAAAGTTTGCTGCCTCTAAAACAAGTTAGGCTAGTATAGTTTATATATATTTATAGATGAACTAAATTTATATTTATAGTTTATTTGTTTTTCCAGAAGGAGTTTAAATTCGTGTCGACAAACTAAAGGATATATGTACTTTGTCAAAGAATGTTTAAATAAAAAAATACTGCTACACGTCTACAAAGAAGGCAACAAATTTAAAATATACTTTATGGAAATTTCCATGCAATCATATACTTCCCAGCTTTTTTCAGGGCTTTGGAATTTTTACGAAAGACGGATCCCTTTAAAAGTACTTTTAACATAATGAAAAAAAAAACGATTCTGAACATGAAAATGTTTCAAAACTGATATTAAACTCAATAAAAATGTTAATTTATGTGGTCGTCTTTCCGAAACAAGACCTACTGTCTGGGATACTGCTGTTTTGAAATATTAAAACTAAGTTCCAGCAATCCAATTGTATGCCAGCCTCTTCCAGCTGTGGAGATTATAAAGTGGTGTTAGTCACTATAAATTTGTATTTCAAACCTTTTAGAAGTCTTTCCTAGACTCGGAGGAATTGAAAGCACGAAGTTGGATAAAAGGGAACTGAAGAAATAAGTTGAATTTGAAACCGATCTTATCAAACAATCAAGGTGATGTTACGATTAGTTTTTCCACTTGTTTGATCTAAGCATTTCAAAGTTGATCTATTTTGACTATTTGTGTTGGCAACTAAAAATGTAACAAGATGATTTCTTAAAATAAGTTAGATGATATATAATGTTGTACATATATAAAGTAAATGTATTACTCAACTTTCCGCCAAATAGCCAATATAATGGCAGAAGTCTAAACAATCATTTTGATATGTATTTTAAAATCTAGTACTATTTTTAAAAAGAAAGTTAGTCAGCATAGCTCTACAAGCTAGTACAATCTGCTGAATAGAATGTCAGTACTGAACTACAGGGAAAATACCTTTTCTTTAAAGTTAAGCATAATATCTTGTTTGGCAGTTGACGCTAATCTTGTAAAGGATTGCTTTGTTGAAAAATATTTTTTCAAGAAACCAGTTCGCAAGCAACTTACAATAAGATGTATTTGTGGGTTGCATCGACGTTAAAGAAAAGACTGATGTTATCCAGGGGCAATAAACTGCTTCTGGGTGTATTCGTAGGCTCCGAGATAGAGCACAACAAGTGTTAAAGGTGAGGTGATTCACCTACTGTACGAGGAGACCATGTTGCATATCACTTTCTCTTATAATCCAATATTTCTATGAAATTATAAAAGTCAATGTTAGAATGACATCACTTGGAATAATCTAGCAAATACTAGTAAGACTTTTGGAGAACAAAATGAAAATATGATATCAAGCATAGAGCGACTTTCAAACTTTCCTCCAAAAAGAAACGTTTGCAAAATGCTTGCGTTTTGTTTCATCTGCATGCCATCTCGGAAAAATGTTAAGCTTTTAGCTTATGAAATCGCTAAAAATATACGTACAAAAATTCAAAATATATGCAGATCTTTTTTTTCTAGTTTCTTTTCCTTGCAGGATGCTTTTTCTTTGTTTTTACCTTGCACAGTTTCTTCTTTTGCACTTGGGCTATCCCTTTAAACTTCAAATTTCCAAAAGTACGTTTGTAACAAGACTCGGATCGAAGCAACAAAGGTTCAAAAGTCATCCGACACACTTATCATTTGTACTGTGAACCTTGCGGCAGTCCAATACTTTAGCGCCAAAAGCTACTGCAAACTTGTCAAAAGCTTTCTTTCCAGCGCTTACTGACTGGTTTTCATTTGAACCTCGTAGGAGCAAGGATGTGTTCATTTCAGGTTTTTCTCAATTGCAGCAACATTACTAACTATAAATATGAAATATTTACTGAGACTGAACAATCTGAGGATGAAACGTTCATGAAATCATCAGTTAAACTGGCCTCATTAAGAAGTCTTTCGTCGAGTGTTCAGGATTTAGGAGCGAGTTGTTTTCCGAGTTGTTCCACTAGAACGTAACGGTTGTGAAATTCTTGATAGTTCGGATAGATCTCGGCCTTGGAAAACTGATTACGACGAAAGATTTAGTTTTACATTTTACATTTTACATAATTGTATTTTCAGCTGCTCCTCGCCGGGCTTTTCGGCAACCTGTTTACAGCAAATGCAAGGTTCGGTGGTTGAGGGTCTTCGCCAGACCGCTATAAGCGGTTCACAATGTTTTTTTGTCTGAGAAATTAATTTGTGCCCTCAGTAAACAGTCCACAACACCGGCATTAGCCTACTCTTATGGAGAAATGTGTGGGCTCATTTAAGTCCCCCGATAGAACGTCGGAAGACTAGACCAACGGCTTAACGTCCCTGTATACGGACGGTGTGGCGAAAGAAGGTCGCCCAAAGTTCAACCCTCGATCAGGCCGGGGATTGAACACGGGACCTCCTGGTTGGCTTTCAGAGATCTATATAAACCAACTGCGCTATTCTCGCACCTACACTGAAAGATCAAAATTTAGATCTCATCATAGTTTGCAACTACTTAATTTTGATATTTTTTAAAATAGTTACAAAAAATATTGGGAACAAGACTTCTAGGACAATACCATAAGAGATAATCACACAACTCAAGCAAGCCACAAATTTTTAAGTGAGAGCTCGTTCCTCATGTAAGGAAATGCGATAAAACATTGCTTGTTACGTCTTACTGTTATTGAAGCTAATGCAAGTTGTTCTTCCTTTCACACGTTACGTTAAAACTCAGCTACTTATGAACTAGATAAATCCGTTATCAAGTTAAGGTTTTCATTTGTTTATTAACAGACTGGACTGGATGTGAGGTGATACATATAAGTTCCGTGCATCAACCTTGCCGCAATGCGATTGCTTGTCCTTACCGCGCTGGCTCTGGTAGTTCGTCCTATCATTATCGCCCAATTGGTGGTACAGCAGTCATTTTATACGATACCAGACCATGCCCTCGTTGGGAGTGTTATAGCTACGTATCAAGTGCAGGACGAGTTTGCATGTGGCCACAAGTGTGTACAGAACTTACGTTGCCTGTCCTTCAATTACAGCATCACTACAAATCCTAATTTGGGCATTTGCGAGATCAGTAGTTCCGAACAAGCCCGAGATCAAGGAAATTTGGAAAAAAGATCAAATTTTATATACTATGGAATATTCGTAAGTATTATAACTTTGTTTAAATAACCGCTGACAATATTAATGCAGTAACGAAAAAACAAACCTATCAATTGCCAGAACTGAAAACAAAAGTGAACAAGAAGCATCTTAAATTGAGAGACATTTAGTAACTAACCTTTAAGCTGGCCCCTGCTGCTTTGCCACAAAAATCAAATGTACAAATATAAAATTGTAGTTGAGTAATTGTTCCATCATGTCCCTTTATCAGTTTATTGGCAAGATATTTAAAAAATAACAGTACTATCATTATTACTAAAATGGTGCAGAAAAACCGAAGACTGATATATAGATTCCTAATCTCTACGTTCGATGTAAAGTGTGCCTATTCCTGGTCATTGTTTCCCGACCGTATTTGACACCGACCCCAGTAAGTCATTTCATGTGTTCTGTAACATTCTGCTGTTTTTATCTTGCTCAAGTCTCGCGTACTTAGCTTAGTGTATTACGCTTTACTTTTAGCACAGGCCTGCGTTTTGCATCGGATCTCGTGTCCCGTTCGCGCTTTGTCCCGGATGTCTTTAAGGTTCTTAATCAATTTATATTGTCCAGGCATTTTTCGACGTACTTTGGGACAAAACTGGCTCATCCAGAAGTGTAACTACTGTTAGATTTTGAAACGTTTGGGTCTTTAGAAAAACCAGAAAATTATGCATCTTAGTAAAGAAACTGATATCAAGGTTACTTCTATATACACTTTTCTTCCAGTAGCGTCGTAGGCTTCAAGTGGTTCTGAAAATGTTGAAT
>JAOEJI010257780.1:0-11860 GCA_025448255.1 Umimayanthus chanpuru | reverse complement strand
CCCCCCCCCCCCCCCATCACCCCTCCGGGTTTCCTGGAGTTGAAAATAGCCCGTCCTGGATAGGGTTTACGTTAAACATATTTATGAGTGATACATATTGTTTGACGCTTCCAGGAGCAATTGCCTGCAAAAGGAGTGAGGAATATTGTACCTTTGAGAGCTGCTTAGGTAGAAAAGAAACAGTGCTTAATAATAATAATAATAATAAGTATAGTAAGCATAATAATAATAGTGATTTATTGGTACTTTGAAAATAAATTATATATAAAATTTATAATTATTGCTACTGATAACTATAGCGTTAATTCCACTCTATTTTTATTGTATTAGAATAACCAGGCAGAATAAGTTTATAATATATTTG
Organism: Umimayanthus chanpuru; assembly: GCA_025448255.1. NCBI lineage: Eukaryota > Metazoa > Cnidaria > Anthozoa > Zoantharia > Parazoanthidae > Umimayanthus > Umimayanthus chanpuru. The sequence goes on along the minus strand of JAOEJI010257780.1, from coordinate 11,496 downwards.
ATGAAGAAAATAATTGACTTATCTACGAGTTTATATGTACTAAATAGATCTCCATAACTTCACAATTAATAGTTGATGTGGATATAGGGACAAAACTGTCTAGATCGATATATCTGGTTCTGCGAAGATAAAACATCTGTTAGCACATGAACCAATCTTACATAAAGAAATGGAAATATTACTTGTTTTATGGCGGCCTCTGTACTCCGCACTTGGTGGAACAAGCAGCCTGGTGTAAACACCAAGGACTTCCCTTTGTCATTCTCGTCCTCCACTCCACAACTGCTCAGGACACAGCACCCTTTGAGTTCACGTGAACTCCCAAAATTGACTGAAATGCAACTGCGTTCACTCTTGCAAGCCTTCGCGCATCTCGAAAATGCGATGTTGGAAATGGTCTTGTATCGATAGCCAACCAGAGCATAGTTTTCTGCACTGAAGCTTTCGTACGCCAAGGCTGATATACCAAAAGCTTTTGTATGGAGAAAAACAATTATAATTGCGAAGGGAAGAATGTAAATAACTGATGAATTACGACTCATGATTAGTTTTTCATCATGATCGTATTCGTAGTTACAACGAGAAATGTTAGAGTGAAAAATGCTCTCAAAATCTCACTTTCAGAGGAGATGTACCTGGTTGTTACAAAAGCTCATTAAAACGAAATTAATATGTTTTGTGTTGTAAAGCAGACTTGTTGAACTTGAAGACTTAATAATTTGCCAAAAGCAAAAGGAGTTTAAAGTAACAATTTTCACAGCTAGCTGTTTAAAGCGATCCGTGAATATCTTATTAGCGTTATGTACTTATATGTATTTGCATTAGCGTTTTCATAAATGCAAGGATATTAGTTGCAAAAAACAAATTATCTTTGCGACAAGTTCTTACAAAAATGTCAATGAAAAAAGCAATCAAATAAAATTAAATCCGCTGGTGCATCTTTTGAGTTTGCTAAAACTGTCAAAACTGAACAAGTGTATGCAATAAATCACGTCGAATCCAATGAATTGGAAGCGTGAGATCTATAAACGGTTTAATTAAAACACTGAGCTTGAAAAAGTAAAATTGCTCAGATTCAAAATGGAACCTTTTGATGTGATAAATTGTGTTTACATTACAAGTGACACAGACCAACTTTATGTCTTATTTGGAATTCATAAACCCTGTAAGCTCGAGAAAGATTCAATAGTTGTTTTTAACGTTCTTCCTCCTTCTCCTGTCCGATTGTGGACGTAGAAATAAAATTACTTGGACTAAAAATGTTGAACTTGTAGATATAATAATTTGCCAAATGTAAAATGGCTTCAAAATGACAATTTTCACAGCTAAGTGTTCAAAACGACCCTGTGATTATCTTATTAACTTTATGTACATATTTGCATTGGCGTTTTCATCTTAAATGCGATAATATTAATTGCAAAAATTTTTTTGCGAAAAGTGACACAGCCAAGCTTTATATCTGTTTGGTGTTCTATAAGCTCAAGGAAGGTTCAATAGTTTTTTTTTCATGTTTTTCATCCTTCTCCGGCCCAACTGAGGACAAAGAAGTAAAATTAGTCCGACCAAAAATGAACATTTTTGATGTGTTGAACAGTGTTTACAGAGCAAGGGAAAGAGACCAAATTTATGTCTGTTTGGGGATATGAAATTTTAGATTAGTTATTAATGTTTGTCATCCGTCTCCGGTCCGCTAACCGAACTGTGCAAGTGAAATTATCCTGAATCAAGAAAAATTAAAATGTCTTACTTTTTCACAAGCGAGAAAAGCAAAACTATGTGTGTTCGGAGATCTGAAATGTCGAGGTGTTTCTCATGTTTGTTAACCTTAGAAGCCTTGAACAAAAAATAATTACACGAACACTTTGGGGGGTGGGGGGGGGGCAATCAGACCCCCCGTCTACTTTCGACACAATTCATCTGATTGACACGTTATTTGGCACATATAATGAGCTAGAACCACGTGGTGTTTATCTGGTTTTCATTGCAGCCACAGTTACATAAATGGCGTTACAAGTGGCCGCCATCTTGGTTTTATTCAAATTTGAATTGTAATACTGAAAACGATGAAAAAACAGCTTTTGGCGATTGAAATCTACAAAATATATAGAATCCATTGTTAAGTTGTTAGTATTTAGTCAACAAGAAACAGTTGTGCCTAAGCTTTTGGTAATCCGATAAACAGCAACAATTTAAAGCCAAAAAATCGTGGGGACAGGATCGAGGCCCTTCCTACAAGGCTTCTACGGTTAATTTTCTACAGTCCGTAAATCTAACTTTTTATGAAATTAAGTTGATATCTCTTTGGAGATCTGAAATCTTCTAAGCTTCGTTATTCATCGAGTTTTGGCTCCCACAAACTGTCAAAACGTAAAAAATCAAATTTGACCTTAAAAGCTGACGGACTGTGTACAGAGACAGAGGCATTCTGGGGCACAGGTAACTTAACCGGATTTTGGGTGAGCCGTGCCGCCTTAGCCTTCAATTAAATTACTGACTGTAATGCTGACCAAAGAAGGTAGTTTCCATACCAAGACAAATGATGCAAAAATATGAACATACCAAGAAAACATTGCGGTTGCAAATATTTTGTTTGTCTGTTATCCTGAAATCTGACAATCCACGACAAAAAGAATTCGGAGCAAATTTTTTTTAAAACAAATTCACAGTTCACAGATTTTGTGTGAAAACTATTCCCTTTTCCAGACTATTCAAGCAAAATGTGTAACCTTTTTCAAACCAAATCGGCAGGAAAACCGTGCCCTTAAGAGTCGCACATGCATATCCGTAGAGTCAATTGAGGGGAGTACCACAGGGGGGAACTTGCTGGCAACATAAGGCTCAACAAGATAGTTCATGAAGAGCTCGAATATGCGTTGAATAAGCCTAACGTTTGTCGGAACATAAAATTAATATAAAATGTGTATTATAGTTTATAATCACTTGACTTTAGCGAAGAAACAGAATGCTCATTTTTTTGTAAAGGAGTAGTCATTAGTAGTTAAGTTAGTAAAGGAGTAGTAGACTCTTTCTTTTCAAAACTCGTCTCCAAAACTTTCCAAAAGGTCTTCAAAAAATTCTGAAGAATTCCTCAAAATTTTAAACTGGTTAAACGCTTTCTTGACGTATTTTGGACAGTTCTTTCAGTTTTTCAGTGTAAAAACGATTTTCAATAGTACCTGATAATAATAAGTCAGAGAGTGGATCTCATCAAATATGTAAGAGTTTTGATCAACAGGGGTTGATATGGCATGTTTGGCTGCAAATCTGACGTTTGGGGCGTTAGCCGTTCGTCAGAGCAGACTCTCCAAATAATACTAAAAGAAACTGATTCAATTCAGAAACTTGTAAAACAAACAAACGTCACCCTGAACTGAAAAAGGAAGTTCAAATGAAAACACACACCAAAGAGAAGCACTGAAGTAGTACATAGAATAAATAGCCTTTTTTATGTGCAATCGATTTTTTCCCTTCATAAATTAATGGAGACTCGTTCTGAGTTTTGAGTCAGAACACATTAAAAATCAACAGCTAGCTTTTAAGCCCAGAACATATATACCAGATTTGTCATAGGTATGTTGATTCCGAACTCCATTTTATTTTTAGACAAACAAACGTATCTTTTTCTTCACTTCGGACTTCTAAATAGGTTTGCTTAGAGTTTGCTACGTTTCACTATTGGCGGGAAGAGCTCCTGATGGACATAGAACTCATATAAATACATCACTGCGAGTTTAAAGATAGCGAATAACGTCACTGTTTTACAGTCATTAAGAAGCTTTTTGTGCGCGTTCGAACTAACATTTTATTTAAATGTGAACTCCCGGTATTATAGATATACTTTTCTCCTTCATGTAATTGTTGTTATCATTATTTTTTTAAATTGTCAATACCTTTATTAATATTGTTATTTATCTGGTTGTTATTAGTATTAGTATTGTTATTATTGTTATTATTGCTATTATTGTTATTGTTATTTCAGTTTGTTCACTGAAAAATTGTAAATACTTATTTTGCCATGAAATAATGGAATATTCTTCCTCTGCCTATAAATTTTACTGTTTCTTACTCAAAAATGTCGCTATTTACACTGTTAACAAAACAACAGTTTACCGAAGAAAATATTACACGATCTGTGTTGTGTGTGATGTATCCAATCACTTTGATCAATGTACCAGCTTCTGATAAACGTGCAGCTCTCGCGTCTTCTCTTCAAGCGCTTGATAATCTTGCTTTCCTTTATCACCGCTCGTTACAATGCCCTGGGAAGTTGCTCCTTTAAAATGACTTGTTCTTGCAGCTCGAAGCTTCTTTGTCAAGTCCACTTGTGCATATTCCGGAAAATCTCGTGTTGGCTCACTAACTATTTCCTTTTTGGCTTTATTTTTCTTGTCTACCTTAGCGTAGATGGGTATTTGTTTTTCTTGACACTTACCACCTTCTTCTCGATCCTTTTTCTTCTTTGCTTTGTCAACTTGAGCATATTCATGATATTCTGCACCAGGTTTGAACTTGATATCGAAATCTCTTATCTTATCTATTGGCGCATAGTCATAAAATAGGTTTACATGTTGTCGTTCTAACGATATTTCCTCTTTACCACTATCTACTTTGGGTTCATCCTCGTCTGTATTTTTTGTATCCTCAAATCTTCCTTGAGATCTTTCTCGTGTAAGCCTGAAATTGTCCATATTTAAATCTTTTTTCTTTTTGTTTACTTGTGCATATTTTGGAACACTATTGCTGCTTTTTGCAGACTCGATCTCTTCATTGACTTCTTCGTAATCATTATCGAAGTTAGTTTCATTGACAGTGTTGTTGGTATCTTTGCTTTCGTTTTGATTTTTACCCTCAAGTGTGTCTTTAGCTTCAGATTGATATTTACCCAGAGCAACGTTTTGTGTCTTGTTCGTAGACTTCAGTGTCTGCACTATTGCATTTCCGTTGTCTTCTGCAGTCGCTTCATCCTTTGCAGGAACAAGCACTGTCGGGGCATCACTTGGAGCAAGCGAACAGTCTCTGTTGTTGTTCATTTTATCAGTTTTAGCATCTGGATAATCTAGTTGAAGCTTCTGCTCTTGATTTTGTCCTTTACCATGAAAGACAAATTATAGGAAAAGAAGTTATTGCTTCATCACTATTTTTTTTTTAAATTTTAATTCATATTCTCAACTTGAGTTCACTTGGTAGTTGTTTCTTGTAATATAAAAGAATCAACTTGTATATTAATTAATATAACTAATTGCAAATCTAAATATTTTCTTAACCTTCTCTCTTGGACGGCCTTTGCCCCCTTCCTTTCTAGTGGAAAGGTGGGAGGGGGATGCTACAATCCTTCCCTTCTTAATTCTGTCCTTTCTATATTGATTGAGATGAATCTCGGCAAGCAGCAAATACAACCCTCCACTAGTATTAATCAACAATTTAATTTGCTGAAGTAGTTGATGAATTTTGCATAGTTAATTGTTTATGTAGCTACCTCGGATTTCTTTTAGCAAGAAAGAGCAAATACTTAAATCCTCAAAATAGAGAATTTATTTTCAAAAGCAAAGCAAACATTTCTAATGATGTAGGTAACATGTACTTGTGTATAGCTTGTTTGATCAATGCATATTGATAACTTCTGTTTTTCAACGAGCAACAAAGTTTCTAGTTTTTTACTATTTTTGGCACGGTTCACTTTTGACTCTGTTGGATTTAAAGTTGCGAAACAGAAAAGACTTATTTCTCCTATTTCTTGGGGAATTTGTATCAAAAATAGGACATTTTTACTTAAACTAACAAAAAAATGTCCTTTTCTGTCATACCTTCTCTTGGAGGAGGAGATTGTTGTAACCTTACTACATAGTCTCGTAGTGCTTGCTGTTACTGAGGTACGTAAAATGTAGTTTGGTTGCCCTAGCGCTTTTTGAAAAGCCCGTAAAACAGGAAAACCAAAGAGGCAGTACTTTCAAGTTTTTTTCTTCTTCCTACAAAGACGTCCACTTACTTGTTACTTTTTCTGTTTCCGTGGCTACTTGCATAACACTTTCACGTGATTCCATTAAGTTCAGGTTTTCTATGATGTGAACGAACAAGAAACTGCTGAAGCCCGTAATAGGGGGTAAACATCAGGATTTTTTTTGCCTGACCATAGATAATACTGCAAGCTAGGTAGCTTTTGGAATGGCATGAGATGGGCCGGGGAGGTGGTGGTTGGAAGGGAACAGGGGGCTTTAAAAGTGCCATAATGTAGTAGTAATAATGTTATCTGTACCAAAATTGATATCTCAATTAAATACGACAGTTCAAATAAAAATGACAAATGGATTTCACGGTAGGCAACTTCACCGGATTTTCACCAAACACAGCAAAAAGTTTTAATTCAATCTTACCTATTGGAATGAATTAAGTTTGATAGCAAAAATTTTAGAAATCGTGTACCTGGAAACTAATTTCCGTGGAAACACGTTAAATAATAAACAAGTTTAACACCCACTCTTGCTCCTCGATACACTTCAAGAGTTCTACCGTTAACGGGTCAGTTAATGAGGACTAAATCCGACATCTCCTCCCACTCTTCGCTGTTAACGATGAATCCATTGAATACACATTTTGAGACATGAAAATTTTATTTTAAAATACAGAGACAGCAAGCATGCCCCATAACACACTAAATTGATTTACTAGTTGGTCATCTTTTCAATCAACTGATTAATGTCACTTTTGTGTTGATTTTAGACTTCTCTTATATTGATATTTTAGTTACCACATGGTCTTACTAATGTAAGAACATAAATGCATTTCGTTTTTATTCAAAAGTCATTTTTGCCTTCGTTATGGGGGCATTTGAAAATTTGTCGCCACATATACTCTCACAGGGCCTCAAAATTGTAGAAAAGGCAACATATCTGCAGCACTGTGGAAGAAACAATTTTCGTTTCACGAGTCCGGTTTTTATTTGATCGTGTAAATGATCCTGTAATTTTGTCAGATAATTAGCTGTAATATAAAATATTGTTGCCGTTTGACCAAAACCAAGGAAAGTATGGACCCCACTGTAATGACTGTGATTGAGCGATCAAGACAAGTCAACGTTTTTGGCTTATTTCAAAATTGTGGTACCTCCTTGAAATACGTGTATAATATATACATAAAATCAAAACGTTTTTAGATCTACAACATCAAAAACATTAATGCACAAACTTTTTTTGAAGGTTTAAAAGCTGTTGAAATGTGTATGATTTTCAGAAAGACAAGACAATCGATCAGATTAGCTGTTGTCATAATTGAACAGTTTTTGTCTATAATTCGATTCACCTACCTTTCAGTAGTGTGTGGTTACCCTTGCAGATAAGCTGGTCTCCTTAAGAACACTAAAAACTGCAGCTAAGTTTCAGTTTGAGGAGTTCTGCAAAACTATTTTGACAACGATTGAGCTTCATGCGAGTAAGTAAAAGCCGTAAAAGGTAAGTACAACAGCCTTAGTGTCTTTCTGAGGCGGTTAATTCGCAACTACACCATGCTCAGGGCATTTGAAATGCCCATAACGAAGACAAAAGAGGACTTTTGAACAAAATAAAATGCATTTTTGTTGTTCAACTACGTTAATAAATGCTAAAGGTACCTAGAATACAAAAAATCTAAATCTAAATTAGACACGGAAGTGAGTGGACGGAAATACCGGAAAGTATTTCAACTTACGGAATGCCATCGGTATCCAATTCTGATTCTCTGCCATGTATTCTGCAGGATCGATGTAGATCTCGTTCTCTTCACCAACTTAACGGGGATAAAATATGCAAATAATACTTAAATTATCATCTGTACTAGTACAATAGAGTAAGTGGAAGTTAAACAAAGCTTTAAAGAAACTTTTAAGGTTATGACAAAGCGACAACAAACTGGAAGAACCGTCCTACCTTCCCTATTTTCTTCATTCCTACAAATCTGTTAACAAATTCCTCAACAAATTCCAGCCAGAGTACAAATCCCCGACTAACTACTTGTACAATACCCTATTATTTATAAGTAATTCACAGTTAAAACAAAAAAGGAACTGAAGGAGAATACTTGGAATCATAAATATTAGTTAAAATCAAGTTAACTGGGCACTGTTTAAGCAAGTTTTACTGTGTTTTTGAGTAATTTGAAAGAGATATTCACAAGGTGTAACTAATGAATAATGAGGGACTATATAAGGGGAAATTTTTTTTAAATTTTATTCCATTTACTGAAAAGCAATCAAGCTTTGTGAATCACGCGCAATCCACAAAATCACTAATCTTGCTTTATTTTATTTTGTTTTGAAACTGGTCAAATAATGCGAACACTTACTTTCCAAAGTAAAGACAACAACAACAACAATGCTTATTAACATTTAAGAGCTACAAAAGTGATATTAATTGTAGAAGAATTTACAATTTGTTTTTGACTACTGGTACTTAAAAGAAAGAAAAAAGAAATAAATAACTAAACAAAAAAGAGAAGGGTAATAAGGTCACTAACTAAAGTACTTCAAAAAATATACGTATAATACAAGTATAAAATTAGGAATGATGCAAATACAGTTGTTACAAATTAGAGGGATAACTGTTATTATAATTTTTAATAAACTGTGTCTTGATCTTCTATTCAAAAAATTCTCTCCCAGGAATTTGTTTAACTTGTATTTGAGGTCAATAGAATTCCACTGAGTGAACTAAGATAATGTCGATGAGAGTCTTGTATTATAGTTATGGACTTTTCGGTTTGATTAAAAAAAATCAAAAAATGAGGTGAAGTCATATTATGGTGAAAGTTTAACAGAAATGTTGCTAAATTAAAAAAAAAAATTTGGCAACTTGGGAAGTGATAATTTGTAGAGCAGTGGATTTTTACATATATCTAGAGAAACGCATTATCCTTACAGCTCTCTGAGATCCCGTCTCCTGTCTGCTTTCTTTTCCTTCTGAAAACAAAAATCGGGATCAAATGATTTGCATTCTTATCAGTTTTCTTACGATACAATTTACAATAACTTGTAATAAGGGAGATAGCAAGACCGCGTGTCAAATAGATAAGAGGCAATTTGGAAAAGCATTTCCCAATTTACTCATTATTCAGTGGAAAATTAGAGGAAATGTTATTGACCTAAGTGATAACATAATAACAATAACAATAACAATAATAATAATAATAATAATAATATGAATTGAATTGTCTGTCCTCATTTACTCATGGGGAAAATGGTTCACATCTTCCCTAACTTTTGTATGTATATATGTGCGTATGCGTATGAATGTATGTTTCAGTGTATGTATGTATGTATGTATGTATGTATGTACGTATGTATGTACGTATGTATGTATATATGTATGTACGTATGTAGGTACGTATGTACGTATATATATATATATATGTACGTATGTATGTACGTATATATGTATGTATGTGTGTATTTATGTATGTATGTATGTATGTATGTACGTATATATGTATGTGTGTATTTATGTATGTATGTATGTATGTACGTATGTATGTACGTATGTACGTATATATGTATGTATGTGTGTATGTATGTATGATTTGTATCATGCATGTATGTTTGTATGCATGTATGTATGCGTGTAAGTTTGTATGTATGTGTGTATGTGTGTATGTATGTCATGTCTGTCTGTCTGTCTGTATGTCTGTATGTATGTATGTATGTATGTACGTATGTGGTTGTCCTCAATAGTATTTGCACACTATGTTGTAGCAAAATTCACCTTGTTCTCTGTCTTATCAGGCACAAGAGCGCGCCACATGCTATAAGTGCTGCCAAGGCGACTGCTACCCCGCCAGCAACTACAATGATTGGTGAGCTGTTTTCGCTGGTATCGCTGGCTGGTACATCGGGTGAGGACGGAAATATCGTGGAGGTGGTGGACGGTGGTACCTATGCAGTGTTCACAGTACTTAATAGAGACCTTTTGAAGCCCGGATCAAACAAGCATTAGAGTGAAAATGAGAGCCGAGTGACCCGATTTGGAGGAGAGTTTTGTCAAACTGTCGTGCTCAAGTCGCACAGCAATTGTGTCAATCTCACCAATTCTCATCAAAGTTTTGAACATGCTCAAAACAGTAATAATAATAATAATATTTTTCTTTAATAAAAAAACTTTATTAACTAATTTCTGAAAATGAATTACAATTGTTTAAAATTGTGTTAAAAGTTCAGTTCTGCTACAAACGTAATAATGATAATAATAATATTCTAAACTTTCAAATGTATATGAACAAATAGTATCAATGCAATCTAGAATGCTATTTAACATACAGAATACTAATATAAACTCTAATTAAACTTTTTCAAAAGTTAATCCAAAAGCGAAAAATATTTCGACTTAATCGTTAAAACAGATTACAATACATAGTCAGTTAAGTTGTTGTATCGACGAATTAATTCTAATATTCTTGGCTTTGACTGGAGTAAAAAGGAAAGAGGAAACAAAAACAATTTAAAATAATATTTACAATAGCTAATAATAATAATAATAATAATAATAATAACAATAATAACATTAACGACTTTATTTACCCAGGGTGACACATGACAGCAATTTCAGATCAATGATAACCCAGTGTCCCTCTGTAACAGTCCACAACACCGGCATTAGCCAATGGCTTAACGTCCCTGTCCAAAGTTCAACCCTCAACCAGGCCGGAAATTGAACCCGGAAACTTTATACCAACTGTGTCAACCTCGCACACAAAAATTGTTAAAGTCGGCTCGAGACGATGAGAGTGCATGAGAGTTGGCGGTCAAACAAGAGTGAGAAAAGATCTGAGTTCTAAAAAGTAGAGAATTATAAGTAGAAACCGCCAGAATGTAAAACCAAAAAATCTTAACTAAAACCAACTTATCGCCAAAGCAGATGTCTTGTTCCCTTACGGAGGAAATAGGGTGGCTGAATTGAATAATACACTCGACTTGACTAACCGGAAATGATCGTCGAGGCTGAATTATTTCTGACATTGAAGTAGCGCTTGTTTCTTTCGAAGCTTTCCTTGGCCCAACCGATAGTACTTGAGTTTGTTTGTTGCTTATTGGAGCTATGGTGAGAAGATTTTGTCGATTCCTAAGGAAAAATGATCTCTCTATCTGAACAGATGGAGATGGCATAATTCTTGATGTAGACGAGAGTGTTCTTGTTGCAGTAATTGTCTTCCTCACAAAGTAGCTAGATGATAGCAATGTTACAACATTCCTGGTAACTTTAACTGGACCTAAAACGGAAAAAAGAATTGCTAGTAAGTATTTTCTTGCATTTCTTACTCTGGTATTCTTGTGTTATTGACAAAGATTCTGTCTATCTATCTATCTATCTATCTATCTATCTATCTATCCATCCATCCATCCTTCCTTCCATCCATCCATCCATCCATCCATCCTTCCATCCATCCATCCATCCATCCATCCATCCATCCATCTATCTATCCATCTATCTATCTATCTATCTATCTATCTATCTATCTATCTATCTATCTATCTATCTA
>JAOEJI010256669.1:0-11862 GCA_025448255.1 Umimayanthus chanpuru | reverse complement strand
CGGCAGTTGTGGAAAAGTTTTATAAGGAAAAAGTAATAAAAAAAGCTTTTTTGAGTTTTGAAGCACAGATACCATTTTCCGGCCCCTTTTCCCAGAATTGCGGGTTCCGGGCCTCCGCTTTCCAATATTCTTGACATGCCCCTACTCCTCAACCTTTGACAAACTTGCTAACACTTTGCCGTATCCCTCTCTGTCTCCTCAGAACACAAAGCTGAAAGGGGAAATGTTCACGATAAGATTCTAACTGTCAATGAAATCCATGAGCGGTTCTCAAGAAGAGAGGAGAAAAGAACGTCAACAGACCAGCAGATTATCGAGAACAACTTGAGTAAGTATTTTGATAGATTGTAAATAAGGTAATGTTATAAGATTTTCCTGTTATGAACAGCTTTATTGGAACAGTTTGCATCAAAAAATATAAAAATAAACATTATACGGAATATGATAGAAAGTCGATGCAAAAACGAAGAAAACAACAACAGACAAGTGGCCCGTTGTTTATGATTACGAACGGGACCATAAAAGACAATATGGATCAAAAACTATTTGCAAATTTCAGATACCAATTTCCTAAGATGTTCCCAATTGCCTCTTCCATTTTTAATTTTTAAAATCATTATTTGACAATGTGCTAAGTTTGTGACTTGATCGAACTTCGCTGCATAATTTTCATATTGGAAAACTGGCACCAACTGAAGTGAACTGTCGAGGCTAAACATCGATGGCGCACTCCAGTGTTTGAACATAGGACATGCCGCTAATGATAAAATAATTGTCTCTTTTATAATATGTTGTGAACAAATCCTGTTTTAGAGAATGGAGAAAATCTGTACGAGGGAGATATCATCCTATCTAAACAGGACCTGCCTGTCGTGTCACATTTGGAGAAAGAACCCAAGAACCTGAGACGAAAACGTAACGCCATCCTTCAACGAAAACGGCTGTGGGTTGACAGAGTAATCCCTTACTCTATTCGCCCTGAATTAGGTGAGCTACCATTCTTTCATTGGTTCTTTATGGCCTATAAACTGCACTGAAACTTTTCAAGTCAACGATAAAAATAGGTAAACCCTTGCCCGAGGATAAGACTGGCGCTTATCTCCGGTTTCCGTAGTGTTAAGTGGATGAAAGTCTGTGCCCTCTCCCTGGACAGGACACTAATCCATCGCAGGTTAGCCCCCAGCAGATGAGAGTCTGTGACTCCCCCTGGGAGAGACACTAATCCATCGCAGGTTATCTCCCAGCAGAAGCTGGTACTCATTTATACAGCTGAGTCAACTGGAGCAGGTCAGGTAATAAAGTGTCTTGCTCTAGGACACCACACAGCGGTCTGGACGAGTTCGAACTCACGACCTTGAGGTTAAGAGTCCGATGTACTAACCACTCGACCACTGCGCCACCGATACAGTTACGGTAATCTCGGTAATCTACGAGGGGGAGAAGAAACCTGCCCGAATTGAGTGACTTTTCATATACGAAAAGATATCAGACAATTACATTTCAGTGTATGAAGGGTTGCCAAAAACAGTAGGTACATGCAAGGGTGCCATTTTTGAAGCAGGTAATTAAAGGGTAAAAACTTAGTATAGGTATATATTTGAATTATACCCCGCGATGTAAACTCCATAGTTTTCAAAATCCAAAATATGATATGTCGTTGTTGTTGTTACATTAAAGGCGCACCATTTTGGATAATAAAAGCATATGAAATGGCGCGAGGGATTGATTGCGTTGATTGATTGATTAGAGCTAAGTACCTCCCCCCCTCCCATAAAGGATTCACAGATATACACAGAGTACTCCTAAACCCTAACCAGACATAATGTATTTCATGTCTATTTATCCTCCTCTCTGAAGCTCCATATAGGGCCAAGATAAGACAAGCGATGAAGATGATTGAAAACAATACGTGCTTGAAGTTTAAGGAAATTGGAAGGCGTTGGAGAAGAATGCTTCACCTTTCCTTTGAAAAGAAAACGGGGTAAGTACTATAGCAGTGGACTGGACCTGCTCTTATCAACTCGAGGTATAATATAAGTTAATATGATATAACGTAATGTAATGTAATGTAATGTAATACAATACAATACATTATAACACAACATAACACAACATAACACAACACAACACAACATAACATAACATAACATATCATATCATAACATAACAACACATAACATAACATAACATAACATAACATAGAATAGCATATCATAGCATAACATAGCATAACATAACATAACATAACATAGCATAACATAGCATAACATAACATAACATAGCATAACATAGCATAACATAACATAGCATAACGTAACATAACATAACAAAACATAACATAACATAACAAAATATAACATCTTAATCAACTGCTTTTAGAAGTTGTTGTTATATTGGACAGTTGCTTTGTGACATTTAATTGGCCTGATAAAATGATAGAAATGAAGTTCTGTCGGAAAGCACTTGCAATCCTTTAAGAGGAAAAATATGTCACATTTTGTGGATAAAGAACGTGCTGATGGTTGTTTCCTTCCAATTAAGTATGATGTCTTTTTTTATTCCCAGTTGTTGGTCCAATGTCGGACGTAAATACTGGAAAAAGGCTCCTCAAATTGTATCATTGGGCAAAGGCTGTTACAACATTGGTACAATATTGCACGAGCTAACTCACGCTATAGGTAAGTGTCAAATCAACTTTTAAACACTTAAAATACATTATCTCGTTCTTTGTCAGTAGTTCTTTGAAAACGACAAAATGGTTTTAGATATTATGCAAGTACTATGAAAAAAATTTGGTTATAGCTGGACAAGCTAAGGAGGCGACCATTTGATTTCAAGGGGGGAGGGGGAGGAGGCAATAAGAATAATTTTAAAGCAAACTGTTTGATTGGTAAGCCTTTTATAGCTGCAAATTGATTGTGCAAAATTTTGTTTTTTTAACATGGTTCCATCATTCCCCTTCCCTCGTATTCACGACTATTAAATCGGGTCCTTCCTTAAATACCAGACCTGAAACAACTTATCTTAAAACGCTCTAATATTATATTTAAAGGGTAGACGGCGTTTTATTTTGAGGCAGGGGGTGCATGGGAGGGGGGTCAAAAATTACTGTATAGGAATAAAGTATCTAAAAATTGGAAAATGATTACACTTCACGCTGGCATCGCGTTAATTACAAAACTTTGCGTTATAAAAGAAGCAAAGCAAAGTAAAAGTTGGTAGTCCATCGCGTCCGATGAAGACTTAGTCTGTGATGTCAGCTTCAGCGGTGCGAGCACATGTGGCTTCGTAGTCCAAAAACTGATGCACAATAACGCCCACAGGTAGGGCATTGATGGTCTTAGGTAAGGACTTGTAACAATGCGGCACTGTGCATGACGCCTGTATCTTGCAGCTTGGAGGCGGTGTTGCTTGTCGTCTTCAAATGCTGCGGCTCCACTGTAGGTCAGGGACCTCCAGGTTTCTCTGCCTGCGGCTAAGGTCTCCAGGTCTCGAGGTTTTACACACGGCCATGTAATGTAAAGCAAAGCAAAGTAAATAGCCAAACACAAAAACACTGGAGCCAGTCATTGCACAGAAAAATATTGCAAGTAAAACAATCTTTGCGATACTCCCAAAGGTTCTATCATTCATTTATTGAGCGTTTTAAATTGGTTTTTTTTTTCAGGTTTTTGGCACGAGCAAAGTCGGCCCGATAGAGATCGCTATGTTAAAATAAACTGGAGCAACGTTAAGGAAGGTATGGTACATTCCCGACTCTGCTCTTCTTTACTTTCAAGAAAGGACATGATGTTAAAAACAACTCTTCCTTTATGGTTGTGTGTCTTTTGTGGTGACCAGGATGAAAGATAATAACCAAGGTGGGATCTTGGGATTTCCAAAGGTCACACGACATGGAAAATTCATTTATTTTCGCACGGTCGCGTATGAACCAGTAACGGGAAAACAGAGTCATACGTATGAATTATGTTTAAATAAAACACGTCTCTAGTCTAAGGCCTACTCTGGGACCCAAAATCGCCTTAAGTCGCAAATTGACTAAATTAATTTGTTGGTCAAATATTCTTTATAATTATAATTATAAATATAACTATAAATATAAATATACTTATAATTATCATGAGAGGTCAGAATTTCTGTGCAAACTCGCTTTTTCGCATTTTAAATTACTAGTGCTTGCAGGAGAAACATTGTGGTTCTCTTTTGAAAGCACTTACAAAGCTCATTTAAAGCTTCTTTTATTCGTTTCGAACTGATATAGATGTATAATGAAAAACATGAAATGTTCCTAGACTTTAAAGGCTAAATCTTGGAGCTTGAATTTCGACTTCAGTTGTTCGCGAAAGCCAATGCGCGGTTTTAAATTATAATTATAACATAATAATAATTATAAATACGGATAGCAAACATTAGGATAAAATTGGTTTTGACTCTCTATCATTGAGCCCTATTACTCTAAAATTGTCACAAAAGTTGCGTCGTACGGGACAGAATAATCGCAACATATTTAGTTAATCCAGTAATCAGTAATGTGTATCCTGTTGTTGTTATTCTCACTCTTATTTCATAATCTCTTGTACTTATATATATCCAATTCAACTTTTATTAATTTGGCAGGTCAATTCTATAACTTTGAGAAATATGGCCACGGAAAGCTAGACGAAATGAATGTTGAATATGACTTCTCAAGCATAATGCATTATGGGAACAAAGCCTTCTCGAAAAACAAAAAACCCACAATCCTTAGCGTCAGTGATCCCAGCATGCCCCTGGGCAGTCAAAACGAGCGCCATAGTGTGCAGGACTGGATTGAAATTAACGCCCTGTATGACTGCGAGAACAAACCAGGTTTGTAGGCTATAGGTATTACTAAGTTTAAGCATTGGAAGGAGACCGGGGAGTGATACTGTGGATGTTTAACATATTTGAAATGGAAAATTATATCTTCGTCGCGTTGCCGTATAAAGTACGCATATATCTGTCAAACTAGTAGTGCTGGAGTCATGCATAACATCCGCTTTGGTTTTTTTTCAGTTTAAACTAATATTGCCTGAGTGACTATTATTAATCCTTAATCTTATTTGTTATTAGTGTGAATGAAAGTGTATGAAGTAGATTTATTCCGGCGTTGTGGTGAGGGGCACATAGAAGAGTATCTAATATGGATGTAAATGTGTTACCCTTACTAAAAACTATAAGTGTTTACTTTACACAGAAAAGTCAGACAAAGTGGTTTGTGTTTCAGATATTTCGCTGCTAACAGTCGACTCTACTTTAATAAAAAGGTAGATCAGATTATTTAGGTTTTCAAAAGTTTGTGTCTCCAACAATGTTATACATACAATAAGAGTTATAAAGTTGTTTAGCAATTAAAAAGTAATGTAGTGCGAGAGTTAAGAATATACTTGGAGGATGCCACAAACTGAGCAGGTTTATGATATGGACACTAGTGTTTCTCTGGGAAATACAAAGTTGCGTGTGTTCAACTATATCCCCACAATTAGGATATCGATTTCCGTAAATTTATTTAAAATTTTCAAAACTTGTAAAAAGCTTTCTTAAAACATTTTCGACATTTTCCGAATATTTATTGAGGATTACCGAAAATCTTCCCCAAACAGTACATAATTGTCTGTATAATGGAAAAGAACACTGCACAGTGTTTTGAAGATTCGTCACGCCTCCGTGTAAAATCCATCAAATTGGGGAAAAAACAATACAAAAAAAGAAAGTAGGAAAGGGAGAGTAAAGAACTATTATTGCTTTATATAACTGCAAACTTGTTTTTAAAATGCAGGAGGAAAGAAAGGTCTGTCAACCTGGTCTGGCTGGTCACCCTGTATCATGAAGGATTCGGGAAAATGCCAGATGGAACGTCAAAGATTTTGCTTTGTTGCCGGAAACAAAAAACTGAAGAAACGACTTTGTCCAAAAGCTGGAAAATATGGCATTGAAAACGACTTGATGGACTGTGATTGCGGTAAGCCAACAAAAACTCTGTTGTAGACCTTGGAATCCTGGTTCCAAGAAAGACTGCTTATGCCACTTTGTATAAACTGGTCTGACAGACAAGGCGTCTATGAAACCGTGTCCAGTTTCTAATTTGAGTTACCAAATTTTGCAAAATCTTGGAATCTTGTTTCCAAGACTGTTTATGGTACTCTATAGTAATTGGTCTGAGAGGCACTGGTAACCTCCAAAAGGCAGTTTCTAAGCTTGAGGAAGATAAGTTGTTTGTCTTGGAACACTGTTTCAAAGATAGTGTTTATGCAACCTTACGGTTAATGTGTGCTTGGTCTTACAGGATAATAAGTTTGTGAAATTGCTTTCGTTTCCTAATTTTACAATCACATTAACTGTCGTTTAGCTAGAGCACAATAAGCTCACATTTTAACAATTGTTTTGGTATATTTGCCTACTGATGGTTCGGTTTCAACTGTTACACGCTTGTTTCCTAAAGCAAATAATTTCGGTTGCGCTCGTTGTTTTCTATTCAAGGGTTAAATTTGGGCCAAATTTTGAAGTGTTTTTAAGTCTTAGAACAACGTGTTTGAATTTAAGTAGATTTGATTGAGGTCTTTTAAAAAATGACAAGGCGTACTGTTTTGTCTCCTCAGGTCCTTGTAGCACTGTCCGAACCGAAACAGGGGAGTGCTGTGTTTTTCCCTTCACGTACAAAGGCAAGCAGTATGACTCGTGCATAAAGAACGGCCACACGCGCCCCTGGTGTTCCCTCACTGATGATTATGATGAAGACTTCCTGTGGGCCGACTGTGTTGGTATGAAAACCGAATATTGCTTTGCACTTTGCCCATAGCCCAATTTGTTTGCAAAAAATGCAGTTGCCGAATAATACCCACACCCCCTACTCAAAATTGGGTCAAGTACGACCCCCACTCCCCCCCCCTCCCCCTCCACACACACATATACTGGGGTAACCTTAGGAAAAGTGTTTGTAAGCGGCCTATTTGTAATTTGGTTTCGCAAATTTGTTTTTGTTTGCGAAATGATTTGGTTTCCCAAATCTGTTTCGAATTGGACACAGTCGAGAATGACTCACAATATTTTTAAAAACAGGCTTTGCAATTCCTGTTGCGCAAAGTACAAGTTTGCTTTCGTTTCGCAAAGTACAGAAGTATTTCGGTGCTCGTTGAAAGCCGGTCTTTTCGTTACTTTACTATGACCAATATACAGGTTAGTGTATAAATACCGCACGATGACTGGAGCTTCTTATGCTGAATAAGTGATGTTTTTTGCTTGGTAGATAACTGTAAAGACAAGAAGAGAGCGTGCTCGGCCTGGGCCTATAGGGGCGAGTGCGTTAAGAACCCCGTGTGGATGAAGAAGACCTGCTGCAAGTCTTGTGAAGGTACAGACTTGTTTTCGTCAGTAAAGTTGTGTGATTTTCATTCATATTATAAACTCCAAATTGCCAAGAATTATTTTTGATATTCAAACTTTAATAAGATAAACTGAGTATTTCAGAAAAAATACCAGCGGAGAATTCCTAGAATACTTTTTCCAAACTCAACCTAACTGAAGAACTTTACCGGGGATCCAATTGCAGTAAATTGCAGCAAAAAAGATCGCGATGTGTTAGACATATACATTGTACCATTACTATTTGCAAAGACAATAACGAATACCTGTAAATTAGCTGGTGTGTTCCGCAGACCCGCCGTCAATGATATTGATTCGCCATAAATAAAGTTACATCGTTTTAACTAAAACTGTATAAGAGAAAAGAGGATGCGTCAAGATAAACCTGGAGGTAGTCTGTGAAAAAGGAAATACAGAAAAAGGATTAAGCCAGAATGCAAAGTCTATCCCTATACAGCTGAAGGAGGAAGTCACTGCATGGTGATCTGTAGCAACGGCTTTATGTATGAAGCGGATTAAAACAGAAAAAACGCGGATGCTTTACTTACGAGTCAACCCAGTTTCTTTATTATTCCTTTCGATGTTATCCACTATACACAGGAGAAATCCCACAGCGGTGGCACAGCGGTTGAGATTTACACTACTGTCACACTGCTGTCCACACTAATGTCACAGCAGTGGCACTTGTTACTAGTTTGATATCGGTGGTAGTGACAGTATTGTGACAGCGGTGTACTTAACTGTGCTGCGAACAGCAGTGGCAGCAACATTGGTGTGCCAGCGATGCAAACTAACAACGCTACAACAACGATGACAATGACAATGCTGCAACATACTGTGCACACTAGTGTGGTAGTGGTGATAAACTGACAGCGCTGTGACAGCGATGCTCAGATTAGTGTGACAGCGATGTGCATATCACTGTCAAATTAGTGGCAACTGACAGCGCTGTCGCAACACTGTCAGTTGCTATCGCTGTCACACTAATATTAATTAACGTGCGCATTGTTTTCTCAGCACTGTCCATACCACTCAGTGCTGTCCCAGCGCTGTCACTGTCAGAGCTGTAACATTACTTTCAGCATCATTGCTGTCACAGTGCTGTGCTCGTTTTCGCAGTCAAAACGGTGTGCACATCGGTGTCTAACCGCTGTGGGATTCCTCCTGTGTACCCACTGAGCTACAAGGCCAGATGGGAGCTGGTTGTGGAATATTAAGATGACAATTTGCGGTAAAAGGAACACATAAGTGAAGGGGTAATCATTAAGGCTTGGCCGCTCAGCACTATTTACCACATTTAAGAATCTACTATATATGCTTAATAGTGCTGAGCGGCCAAGCCTTACTGGTCACCCCTTTATTATCTACATGGATTATCTATATTTTTAAACTTTAAAGCTTTCGTTCTTCCAATTTATAGCAATTTCAAATTGTCGAGATACAAAGGAAAGCTGCAAGCGGTGGGCTAAAGAAGGAGAATGCAAGAAAAACCCAACATTCATGATGGTCCAATGCTGCCACTCATGTCAAGGTTTGTGTGAAAATGCACTGTACAAGTTTCACTACGACGCAACCTTTATTCGTGTACCATATGTGAAGTATTTGTAATTACATGCCAAGTACGAATTGCTGTGAGTTTTAATTGGTTAAAACAGTTCATATGGTATACCTCACAGGGATCAGTAGCCTTTGGAATGATTTCTGTGCAATTCTTTTTTCTCGATGAGCCTTTGGTTGCAAGTATATTTTACCTTATACCCCTATTTTCTTCAAGTTTTCGAGCTGTGCAAGCATTGTTTGATATTTGTGAACTCTTCTGTTCTCTTAATCCCTCCAACACCTCCTCCCCCACACCCCACCCCCAACACACAAATGGTCCGTCTCTTAAACCCCTTTGGCGACCTTCCACTGGCAAATTTTATAAATTGTCTCATGGCACTTCTTCTAGGGGTGGCGAATGGTAAATCCGAGACTCACCGAGATGCCGAGACTGGTTGATTTTAAATCGAGCCCGAGACGAAAACGTGTATTGACTTGATAGAAAAGCAAACATGTGACTGCGAGACACCAAATCTGAGACTTCGAGACCCATTAGTAGGTTGTGCAAGATTCCGAGACTTGAATAGAATTTGCCGAGACTTCTCATTTTTCAGAGGACCATTCACCACCCCTTCTTCTCCAACCGTATCGATTATAACAGGAAACTGACACGGTCTTGCAGTTCTACTATGATAACTTAATTACACGTTTTCATATCTTTATCAACCTCACTGTATTTCAATTTTCTTCCACTAGTGAAGACAGTGGACGGCAAGACCTGCACTTTTCCGTTCTTTTACAAAGGAAAACCCGTCACTTCCTGTATCAGCGTCCACAGGGGCAGAGCTTGGTGTTCCTTGACCCGACACTATGACAAGGACCAGCAGTGGGGATATTGTGTTTAATATTAGTATACTTTGTTTAATACCTGTATAAGCATCCGTTAGGGATTTATTGTTTTAAAAAGCCGCACACTCTGTACCTTGTGCTCTGCACAGAATCAGAAAATAAATAATAGTTATAATATAAATTTTTGTATAAGAACCAAATGGGATATTCTGTCAAATACTACTAGCACACTCTGTTTAAACAACAAGAATCCCTGTATAAGAATCCAGTGTGGATATTGTGTCTTATACCAGCATAGTGCCCTGGCTTTTCTTGTTAATTGGTTTCATTTATCCAAACCTCTAGGAAGACAAACTTCAATCAGGACACTGACCTCTTTCTTGGTTTTGCTGTTGTTGTTTTTTTTCTCAATTTTATTTTGGATACATGTATTTAACAATGTATTTAACAAATTTGTGTTCCAAGAGGCAGCAAACAAAACCCTAAAATGTGAAATAAACAACAAACATCTGATAGAGCAATTTCGCACTGCCTCTTCCATTTTTAAACAAGAGGCCACTGATTGGGTGACCTCTTAAAAAAAACGCAAATAGTTTGGAGATTAATTATTTGCACACGGCGTAAGCTGAGGCGAATTTAAAGAGAGGGCTCCTTCTTCTCCCTTTCCCTCCCCCCTCCCCCGCCCTTAGTTCCCTTCTCAATTTCATTTTATTTTGAACAAACAGCTAAAGAAGAAAAATAACAAAAACATCTCCGGGAACTCAGGCCCTGTTCCTAGCAACCCTATTGAATATATTTTGATCTACCCGAAGATTCTCCCGGATATCACAAGTATATAATTTTGCGAAGAGCTCAAACAGAAGCCTTTCATATTTGGTTATACACACGTCCTCCAAACCAGTGATTGGTGCTGGAGTGGCTACCTGACGTACAACGAAACTGTGGGTTTACATTGTTACCACCGTAGTAACCAAAATTATCCTCGCTGGAAACAGCCCCTGTTGTGCGCCCGAACTCGCAATTGCTGATATCAGAATCGTGGTGAAGAAAGTTCCGCCCTGCTGCATCCTTGAATTGCCACCAAGTGGCTGTACAATCTGTGCAGTTGTGTCCCCGTACGTTCATATACTCCACTTTCTTGCACACATTGCTGCCATTAAAGTGCAGTGCATCAAACTCGCTAAACTTGGCGCGAACATAATCTGTGTATTTCAGCCCTTCTGTGGGGAAGTTGCAAGTCACTCGCCAGTGACTGGAGACAGATTTCAGCTGGTTCATTCGGGACAGCGACAGGCGGTACTCATCCCATCGTGGGCTCTCTTGGTTCTGCGGTGCATCTAGAAATATTGGTTCTTGAAATTGTGGCAGTGCCCGATGCTGGAAAGTCTGCGATATAACTAGTGTCCAGGCCATTCCAGATTCGGACGTGAGGTCGCAGTATACCTGGTATCTAGTACCATCTTCGTCATAGACGTCATATAGGCCAGATCGTAGAACAGTGTTTCTCCCATGATCCAAGCAACTTGCAGGCATCTGAGGAAAATGTCACAAATAAAGTGTTCATTAACACTGATACTGTTTTCTACAAACGTTCATGTGCTCTACATCGTTGTTACTTTGCAGTAGCGCTATTAGCTAAAGACTCTAGAGTATGCTGTCTCGCAATTGCACCGTGCGCTAAGATACCGTAAATCCCGTCTATTGACCCCGGGCTTATTCCTCGCGAAGAAATATCAGGCTAATTCAAAACTGTTTATAATAATTACCTTTATTGATGAAAGTGTCATTGGTCCTATTTACAGCAAGTAAAACATAGTTTTGTCCTATCAGGTATTCGAACAGATTTTGGTGAACTGGGTCCGCAGTTGCAGTGTCCCTGTCATATTTAATTTCTTTGTTTATTCATCGTACTTTGATGTGAAAGATACCTTATTATATGGCTGACTGATTTCGCGTGCTGTAATTGGTCAATTTCAGGTCCGTAAGTAGCCGTACGGACCTCCAGCTCTTGATCACCTGTCAAAACATCAAATGATTCGTTCTTTTTCCGGAATAATCAACAAAGCCAAATAATAAACATCTTATTAGAGGGTC